>PVJH01002611.1:0-163576 GCA_004026705.1 Nesogale talazaci | reverse complement strand
GGTACATAACAAACTTACCCCCAAATCCCAAGTTGGACCCAACCAGAGATACCACCGGGGATCTGCTTCCGTCCCTGAAGATGATAGCTAAGAAAAACCGATGGAACTCCATTCTCTTGAACACATGGGGGTCCACCCTGAATAGGAATGGACTCCACCACAAGGGATTTTTTTTTCTTTAATCCATATACCAGGGAGGAGAATTCTACATCATGAGCCTGTCAATATGTGAGGCAGACATCAAAGAAGGTTCATTTACCAAGCAGCAGCAGCAGCAGCAGCAGCCTGAGAAACCAGGCGCCTGGATGAGTCTGAAGTTTGGGAAGTGATGAGGCCACGTGGAAAGTACTCTGTAGAGTAATATCATAATCCTCCCACAGGACAAACAGCCCCCATGCCTGTGCCAGCACGGACACACCAACTGGTCCCAAAGGCCTGGGCATCTCCACGGAGTGGGGGAGGTGACTGCCCTCTCCCGCACCAGGGTGCGCCTCCACCTCCCCCCAGCCTGGCCGGGCGAGCGCCTCCCGGCCCGGGCGTGCCAGGTCGCCCAGGTACCAGGCGCGGTCAGGTGGCGGCGGCCTGAGTCAGTTGCCCAAGTATGCTGCGGAACCAGGGCAGCCGGCTCGACCAACCGGGCCGCTGAGCCCGGGCGGCCCCCGCGCCCGCCCGCCGCCTCCCCGCCCCCGGGCCGGCGGAGGAAGCTTTCGGCCCGGGCGCGGCGCCCGCCGAGCACCTGGGCGGCACTCGGGCGGCCGGCGGCCCGCGGCGCTTCCGGAGTGGCGCGTCGGCCCGCGCTCCCCGCCTCCAGGTGCGGCGGCGCAGCGCTGCCGGCCGGCCGAGGGACAGCGCCGCCCGCGCGGCCGCCGCCCCGCGCACAGCGCCGCGGGCCGCCGCCGGCCACCGCGAGCCTGGGCGCCCCGCACGGCCAGCGCGCAGCCAGCCGGGCAGCAGCGACGGAGCCCGGCGGGCGGGATCGTCCGCCAGACGCGCGGGCAGGGCGAGGCCCCGAGGGGTCCCCACGGGAGTGGAGGTAAGGGTGGGGGCGTGGGGGTGGGCCGAGGCCGCGGGGGCACTTCCAGGGTGAGTTTCCCGAAGGACCGGTGCGGGGCTCGGGTGCCTGCCCCTGGATCGCGCTCCCGCGTGTGGGCGTTTCAAGGAAATCGGAAGGCGTAAGTGAAACAAAACCCCCAGCTCAGCCCTTTCTGGGATTCCACCCCCGGCAGGGGCGGTCTGGACAGACAGACAGCTAGCCACCCCTGCCTCCTTTAGCCTCCCGCGGAAAAGAAGCTGTCAGGAGCGAGTTCAGGCATCAAGTTATTCAGGAGGTGGAGATAATGACTTTGCTCAGGTCCCTGCTCCCCCGCACCCTACTTGTGAGACACTTTCAGGAGACAGGCCTGTTAATTAACTTTAATTACCATCCTTTGGCCTCCACCTGCCGGGAACCCGACACTGTACATACATGGGACTTGTCCACAGTGAGTTGACAAGATTGGTTTTCCTGGGTTCGTCTGGAAGACTGGTCTCTTGGGAGGAATGGGTGTCTGTCATTCGGCAAAGTAAGTTTCACTTTATTTTCACTTTGGCTTGTTTTCCCAACCGCTTCCCCCACTTGCTTGGGGCAACTCAGAGGCATTTTGTTTTGATTTGGAGGAAGGTTTGTGAAATTACACTGTGAACCTGTGAATGTTTGATAGCGTAGAGGAAAATATACATGAGCTGGCTAAGCTTGTATGGACTGGAGATATTTTAGGCAGTTGCAAGTTGGTGATAACATTTTTAAACAAGTTTGTCCTTGAAGTTTAAGCTGAGCGGTGGATTTTATCTTTTTGGATAAAAAAAGTGTATTGAAAAATAAGCTATTTTTAAAAGTACATTTAATCGGATGTCCTTGTTATCACCAATAATAGTACTGTACTTACAAGCTCGGCATTGATTTTCCTCCTCACTTAAGCACTCTACACCCGCAGGAGTTTATGGACTGTTGCCCACAAGTAATTGGAAGAAGAAGTTATGGCTATTTAAAAAAAGGAAGCCAACTTTTTCTAAGGAGAAAAAAAGGGAAATATCTCTACTCTTATTTATGAACTTTCGTGGACTTAGAGCAGAAATGTTGAGGCATTCCACTGTTGAGCAGTATTATTTTTTTAAATAAGTGGGTCAGGGAACTAGGCTGTAACTCAAAGTGAAAATACATTCCTAGTTCCTTACCCAATATAGAATGAATCTCTCTCTCTCTCTCTCTCTCTCTCTCTCTCTCTCTCTCACACACACACACACACACACACACACTTGAGTTAGCATGTGTGTTAACACTAAGGGTGTTGTATATAGACAACTGTGACTGTGTTTATCAAAGATTTATTTAAATTAAAATATACCTAGAGGATAAGATGAGGAGTGGCTCATTAAAAGTTCTTTATGTGGGTGTGTATGCTGTATTTTGTTTTGATTTTTTTCCTTCCACCTCTTTAAAGCAATTAGATTTTATATGGGCTGATGGTGACAGGATAGATTGATTGCATATTTAAAAACAATTTTTGTTTTGCTAAAGCCACTACAAACAGGGCGCGGGATACATTAGTCTTCAATTAGTACTTTTCAGATGCCACTACTCTCACTGGGGTTAAAGAGTAACCGCCAAACCCAACGAAACAAAAACCCTAACCAGTTGCCCTGGATTTGATGATTGCTCATTGATTCCTATGTAGGCTGCAGAGACCTGCGCTTTCATAGTGTTTCCAGTGGCCCCGGTCTTTCATAAACAGATCCTGAGGTCTTCTTTTCTCAGTGCCCCAGAGTGGATTTGAGTGGCCGGTCTGGAGGTTCATAGCTGACAGTACTTCAGTGTTAATGAACGGCACAGTTCCATGGAAATGTATACAGGTCACCCCACTTGTCAAAAGTTTATTTGACATTGTTTCATTTTTATGAAAGGCCTACATTAATTAAGCAAAACAAAACAAAAGTGTTTTTGCCGACTGAAAAAAATCCAAAGATAAATCTTACTTGTGCAAAAAAGACAAAAGAGCAAACAAGTAAAAAGAAAAACTTACCTTCAGCATATGTTTCACAGTAAACTTTTTAAAAGGTTTGTGTGTTCTAGTAAGGGGTTGATATTTCTTTTTCATTCTTTTAAAGGCAGTGGACAACCCCAAGAAATGAAGCAGGAAACAAACTCCATCATCTAGTATACATTGTACTTCTACTTTATATAAGATGTAGGGATTAAAATAGATTCTTTATAAAATATTCATTTGGCAGGAAGCTTCTTATCAATGGTGGCTATTTCTTAGGTTTGACCAACTGTGTTTTCATATATAACTTGAGTCTGTGAGATGTCATCCTAATCTCTTCTGAGAGTTGAACTTTGTACTTTACCATTTGAGTTATTTTATTTGATAACAGCCAGATTGCATATATAATGGTAGTGAATCCACGTTATCCATTTATTACTTTCCTTGAAATAGTACTCACTGGTATTCTCTTCACTTGATCCTTTCCAGTGAGAAATTTGACCCTTGCAATGTTTTTCCAGTTTGACTCAGCATAAAGATACATTCGTGCTGTAGTCTGCTTGAAACAATTGTTGAGTCTAGAGGCAGGGAGAAATATTTTTCTCAGCGATGGTGGGAAGGTAGCTGCAAAGAGTCACAGACACTCAGGAAGGGTCTCAAGACAACTCTGTCTTCAAGTTCTTACCAAGTAGAATGCAAAAAGGTTACCCCACATGGTTTTAGGAGGAGAAAAGAATTTTCGTGCTGGAGTCAGAGATGGGGGTGAGGGAAGAACAACAGGAAGTGTGATCTCCTGGGAGATGTCCATGGGGTAATGTGGAGGCAGGGAAGAGGGAAGGATGAGGAGGTCCAGCTCATGGAGTGGTGCTATGAAAAGAGTTGCCAAGACCCTCTGCAGCTAACTCCATCTCTTCCTGGCTTCTATTGCTCGTTGGACTCATGGTTCCTGTGAGTTGGCATTGGCTCTGTGGGAAGGAGTTGGATTTGAGTTTGAAGATTGGGCCCAAGTAGGCTCCTCTTTTTGTTGTCTCCTAAACACAGCTTTTCCTTTCCTGTCTCATTTATGTTATCCCTTCAACTTAATAGTCTACGCTTTCTGCCTGTTGAGTTTTTCACGTTGTTGGGTGTCATTGAGTCAGTTCTGAGCCCTACCTATGTACGCTGAGGGCAACAGAAGGAAACACACGTGCCATTCTTTTCTCTATTTATCAGGATGTTGTATATTAGTCTAGTTGTGTGGATTTGTAATCCATACTGAAGGCAACCACCCAGGACCTTAATCAGCAAGTGCCTCAAGTCTTCACTTTCAGCATGCAAGGTTGTGTGATCTGCATATCTGAAGTTGTTAAAAAGCCTCCCTCCAATCTTTTTTGCCACATTCGCATACATGTCATCCATCTTCCCTGGTGATTTGCTCAGCACACAGATTGAACAAGTATGATGAGAGGATACAGCCCTGCTGCACTCCTTTTCTGTATTTAATCTATGTGGTATTCCCTTAGTCCAGGAACCAGTTCCTAGGAGCATAATAACATGCTCTGTTATCCTCATTCTTTTCAAAGCTGTCCATAGTTTGTCATGATGCATGCAGTCATATTCCTTGTCATAGTCAATGAAACACAAACATCTTTCTGGGGTAACCCCTGCTTTCAGCCAAGATCCACCCGACATCAACGATGATGTATCTATCCATTGTTCCATGTCCTTTAGAATCCAGCCAGAACTTCTGGTAGCTCCCTGTCAGTTTACTGCGCACCTGCTCTTAGATGATCTTCAGCCAAATTTTACTTGCACATGATACTCTTTTGTAATTTGATTAGACAATTAAAATCAGTGTAATATGCGTATTCACTTTACTGGGTATAAGAAGGGCAGAAAGTATATTCAATGGGTTAGAATCAGCAAGTGAAGGTGATTATGTTGAAGAATTTGTTGTATGTATGGGTTGAGTCAGGTAATTTGAATCAAGGACAGATATCATATCATTAAGCAATCAGTGCCAATGTAAGTGCTAGGCGTGCTTGTCCTGAAATACTGGAATAATGTATCGGGGGGGGGGGGGAGAATTTTGTGGGAGACCAAATATGTGATGTGATGAGCTTATTGTGTGTGTGCATGGGGGGGTGAATGGGGTGGAAATTCCTGAAAGGACTGATTGTTTGGAAAGTGGGGGAAATCTACCAGTCATAAGGAACCTAATGCGAGGCTAGTGCTATGGCTGGGGAGTATTGCATGTGAGGTTTCCAAGTTCTAGGCTTTGTTTGGGGCTAGCTTCTGGAATCTGTGTGCACTTTACCTTATCGTGTAGGCATGTCTTCCTGTCATTTTCCAGGTGTGAAATACATAGGCTTTGGTTACAGTTGCCATCTTTGAAGATTGGGTCTTGAAACACTTGTGTGAGCAAGTTGTGTGTGTGTGAGCAAGAAAATACCTTTCAAGATTCTCCTGTACTGGACAGTGCAGCTGGACATCCTGGCACTTTAGATGACTTTTTCTGGATGTATAGGTCATATTTTTCTCTCCATTCCCCTAAAAGTAGATCAACATCCATCCTTCAGCCAATTGAGCCAGGGAGTCAGTGCGTCTTTGTTGTTGTTGTTGTTGTTGTTGTTGTTGTTGTTGTTAGGTGCCTTGAAGTCAGTTCTGACTCCATTGAGATCTTGAACTACAGAATGAAAGGTTACATTGTCTGCCATTCCCCCCCCCCACTGTGCACAGTTGTTATGCGTAAGCCCATTGTTGCAGCCACTATGTCCATTCATCTCTTCATTGACCTTCCTCTACCCTACCCCTCCAGTTTAACAAATTTTATGCCCCCCTTTCCACCCCCCCTCCCCCAGGGACTGTTCTCTTCTGACAACATGTGTTTCTAAAGAACATGCTTGATATCTTCTCCCAAGACAGATATCTTTGTTCTCTTGGTAGTCCTTAGTGCTTTCAGTATGTCTTCTTTAAACAAAATGCACATATCTCATGTACACGAGGCTACTGAAAATGGCACCTTTGATCTCAAAGTAACATCCTTGCTTTCCTACACTTGACAGAGGTCTTGTGCCACAGAGTCATCGAACTCAACGAGTCCTTTGATCTTTTGACTACTTGACCACATCTACCTTTTTGTGATGTTACCTGTGGATCTTCTTTACACTAAGCTGTACTCTATCCTGAATGCTGCAATCCTTGATCTTCATCAACACGTGCTTCAAGTCTTCACTGTCAGCAAGTTGAGCATATCACAGGTTGTTAATAAGCCTCCCTCCAGTCCTAAATCTCCATTCTTTTTAATGTAATCCTTTCCGTCCTCCATTAAGTCCATTATTTATAACAAACCTGACTAATAGCTAAGTTTACCCAAGATAATGTCATTACTTTCAGGGAGTTTGGGAGAAATGAACCCATCAGGAGATTCAAACATAGCTTTTGTGAGGACAGCAAACTTCAAGGCAGTGTTTCTTTCTGTTAAACCTCACATTTTTGTGAGTTGGAACTGACTTGACAGCCCCTAACCACAATACATGGTGCTATCAAAAATAGGATTGATTCTTGGGATAAAGTGATGCAATCAAATATGAAAGGAGGATGGAACAAATTGCCCCCAATGCCCATCTGCTTTCCAGCGGTTTACAGCTGCAGCCCTAGCCAAAGACAGACACGCTGTGGGTGACGTGAATGATGAATGGGAGTTAGACATCAGTACAACTGATACAGTGGTTCCTGGACCTCCCACACGAGGCAGCTAACCAATATGCACTTTCTGGAATCAGAGCAACAGATGATAACATTTGGGAAAGAAGCTGGGACCTAAAACCTCCTAAACTGGAAGTTTTTGATGAAAAAAGCAAAGCCTTTCATCTCATTGCAACAAGGACAGCAAAGTTGGAGGTGGACACCATAATACTGAGCAGTCCATCAAAGTGTACTAAACAAGTACAGCAGACCTCAGCTGTATTAAAAGCTCTTTTCAAACCTCCTTTGATGCTTACTTTAAGAAATTGACTCTGGTAGTAGTAATCCCACGCCGTTGGTAGCAACCATATCATATCCCTCTCCAAATCCAGCTCTAGTAGTAGTCATGATGGTAGTACCTGATTCTGCATCATCCAATTATAATTAGTGCTATGATAATGTTGCTTCATGTATACATAAGGCCCTTCTAGTGTACATTGACTGAGAGTGTTATACTATAATTATGATTTTTTTCCTATTTGAAATAACTTGAGACCTTGATATTTTTACTGGATCTTTTATGCACATATACATAGATTCTCATTCTCCTTAGTGCAGAACTTTATGTAATTACTGTTATTGTGACTGTATATATTCACTGCTATCAGTAACTTCTTGATAATGAAGAAAAGATTGAAGTTCTCAAGGGTCTCCTCTTACTTAGAATCGTAGTCCACACTCACGAAAGCAGCAGTCAAGAAATCAAATATACTGCATGTGCAAATCTGTGTAAGAATTCTGGAAGGTGTTAAAAAGCAAAGATAGCACTCTTTGAATAATGTGCAGCAGGAATGCTGTGCAAAATGGATGATGGAAAGAACTTGCCTTTTGTACTTTGGAATAGGGAATTGTCCTTGGCAAGGACTTTGTACTTGGTAAAGAATGCTGTTAAGTGTCCTCATGACAAATCAATTCAGACTCGTAGCCATGCTGTACATACAACTGGATCCAGTGCCATCCTTACTGTTACGTTTGAATCCCTTTTGCCAGCCATTGGGTCAGTCCATCTCCTTCAGAGTCCTCCTGTTCTTCAGCTACCTCCTACCTGATCAAGCATGATGTCCTTTCCTGACCATATCTAAAGTAATTGAGATGAAATCTTGCCATCATCATATCTAGGGAGCATTCTGGTTGTACTTCTTCCCAAAAAGATTGGTTTATTCTTCTGGAAGTCCCTGGTACTTCCAATGTTCCTCTTCAACACCATAAATCAAATGCACCCATTTGTCTTCAGTGTTCACTGAAGCCATCAGAAATGCCAAGGCTTCTGTCAGACAGACCTTAATCCTCAAAATGACATTCTTGCTCTTGAACAATTTAAAGATTCTTGATCTTGTGTAGCAGATTTGTTCAGTGAAATATGCCCCTGAAATTCAAGACTCTTGTTTCCATGAGCCTTGACTATAGATTCAAGCAAGTTGAAATCTTTGACCACTTCAGTCTTTTTTCTGTTTATCCTGTTACCATTGGTTCAATTGTGAGGATTTTTGTTTTCTTTACATTGAGTTTCAATTCCTACTGAAGGTGGCAGTCCTTGATCTTCATCAGCAAGTACTTCAAGTCCTCTTTGCTTCAAGCAAGCACGATTTTGCTATCTTTATATTCACAGCCCATTAATCCATCTTCCTAGCCTGATCCCATAGTCTTTGTGTAGTCTAGCTTCTCAGATGATTTGCTTAGCAAACAGACTGAATGAGTAACAATGAAAGATGTACACCTTTCCTGATCTTAAACCATGCAGCATTCCCTTCTTCTGTTCTGAAGACTGCTTGATAATCGATTTATAAAGACAGAGTGAACATATGAAGTGTTGGGAAATTCCTCTTCTCAAGATTATCCACATTTCATTATGACTCACCCATCAAATGCCTTTACATAATCAATAAAACACAGCATCTCTCTGGTATTCTTAGCCAAGTTTCCTCTGATGTTAGCAATGCTATCTGTCATGTCATGTTGTGAACATAATTTCCCCTAGGATTAATACCAGATGTCTCCTAAGGAGGTGGAGATTAAAGATGTCCCAGATGCCCAACAAGATGTTACATTGCTCCATGTTCTCTGAAGTGATCCATCACGCCTCTCCTTTGTATATTCCCTGGGTTCTACAACTCAGTGCAACTTCTCACAGAACTCAAAGTTCTAAGAAAATGGCTTTTGTGGTTATGGGTGCTGCTATATTCAGACATCTCAATGAAATAGCCTTCTCATTCAACCATAACACTGCACAAGCTGTTAAAATCATGTCAGGCAATAGACTACAACTCAAGTTGAAGAACCAGACGTCAGGCAGGGCCAAGTCAAATGCAGGTTCCAGAGCCAGAAACCCCAAATGCCCAGAAGTCAAAGCAGGTCTTCTTCTTCCTACCAGGGCTCCATCAGGAAGGAGAGATCACAAAAAGGGAAGGTGTTGATGAAGGTGTGTTTTTGTCCATCTGATGTCCATTTGACCATATGGTCAAGGAAACGAATTAACATCACATTGGTTCCAAATTAGGAACCACAGGGAGAGAGGCTAAAATTTACAATACATCATCAGAAGAATTATGGCTAGATTATAAGGATCATATTATTATTAAGTGATTGACTCTATCTCACAGGCGCTCTTCTGAATCCAGTTTGAATTCTGACCATTCCTTTGGGAATTAGCTTCAGCATGATTCTACTTGCATGTGATATCAAAATATTGTTCATTAGTTTCCCTATTCTATTTGACCCTTTTCTTTGGAATGGATTCTGGTATGAATATCTTCCAGCTGATTGGCCAGGACACCTCTTTCCTGATTTCTTGCTATTAAGTGCTGTTTAGTCAATTCTTGGCCTATGTGAATGAGTGCTTCAAAAGCTTGGTATTTCAATTGATATTCCTTCCATTCCTGGAGCCTTGGCTTTGGATAAGGCTTTCAGTGAAGCTTGAACTTTTTCTTTTTAAGCACCTTGGTACTTGCTCTTGTGCTACCTTCTGAAATGGTGGTTTGTTGACCATTTCTTTTTGATACAGAGATTCTGTGTGTTCTTCTCGTCTTGTCATATTTTGTTGCCTCCTGCATCATGCAATATTTGCCCTTCTTTCCTGAAGCACATATCTGGCAATATCCCTCTACTATTCATAAGATTTTCAACGACTAATTCTTTAGAAGTGGACAGACTGTTCCTCTTTTGTAGTGTGTTTAGTCTGGAAGCTCCAGTGAAATCTGTTCACCTCAGGTGACCTGGCTGGTATTTGAAATACTAGTGTCAGAGCTTCTAGCATCATAGCACCATGCAAACCAACTCGGGATCATAAACTGGCAGGAAAAAGTTGGTGATAAAAGGTAAGCTAAATAAAAATGAGGAAAACCTTCAACAAGATGAATTAACATGATGGTGGCAATGGTTCTGAGGGCGACATGGGGCCAGGACAGCATCTCGTGCCTAGGATTGCTTTGAATCAGGACCAACTTGATGGCATCTAACAATAATCATATTATTATATCTATGATGTCTTAGTGTATTTGGAAGTGTTTTGTATCCATTGAAAGATGAAATATGTACTATATACTAAGAAATACTTGACTAACGATAAAGAGCTCAATGTCGCTTTTCCAAATTACCAACTTTAAAAATAAAGAGAGATGAAGGAATGGTTTCTCTTTATAACTTGGGACCTGTCAGTGTAAGTTTGTGTATAAAAGGATTTCTCTGTTGACATTTATTGAGTTGTAAAAAGTTCATTGCTCATATACATGTCATTTTCTTTAAGGACTATTGTTTTTTAGCTATAGTAGGGTCAGTTCAAACTCACAGTGACCCTGTGTATGGTAGATTTAAACACTACCCAGTTCTGTACCATCTACACAATTATCCCTAATGTTTGAGCCAGTTGTCACAGCTATGGTGTCAATCTGTCATATTGACGGTTTTTCTCTTTTTGATGATCTTCTAATTTAGCACCTATGATGTCCCTTTTCAGGGAATGATCTCTCCAGATAACATGTCCAAATTCCTCACCACCCTTGCTTCTAAGAAGCATTCCAGCTGTTTCTCTAATTACAATCATGCATAATATACCCCTTGGCTATTGAACCCTGTTTGGAAAAAAATTTATGTTTACTTTCTCTGTACCCTTATCCCTATTCTCATTTGAAAGACCACACTTTCAATTATTTAAGAGAAAGCTCCTTACCCCTTAAATACTTGTTAGGAAGAAAGAAACGTAAGAAAATGGGCCAATAAATTTGGAGACATTTACTGATATAGTCTGTGCTCCAAAGAAAAGAGGCTTGACAGTCACTGAGCCAACAGGAATAAGCCTTGAAATTCAGTTAGAAAAGAGGCCAGAGTGCTATTTATAAATGCAAAGCAAGGAAATGTTCACAGTAGGCTATTTTGAAAGGTCCTGTTGTTAGTCTAAAAACTACATTGTGATTCTTACATTCAGGGTGATGGTGGAATCCGCATTTGTACTAAAGTGCTAAAATGGAAATAAAATATACAACCAATAAAAGGCACACATAACATGTATATATCTAAATATCTTTTCTATTTGAATATAGTAATATGCTCCCTTTTGACTTGAGTCTTGTATGGCATACACTGGAATTAAGGGTTAACTAATGTAGGCGTTCTGAGAAATATAATTTCCTTGCACTCAGCTGTAAGGGCACAGATAGGACTTAGATTGTGGAGAGCGGTAGGACCAGCTAGCACATAACTGGCCATCACCAAGCTGATTCCTACTCAGGGTGACCCTCTAGGGCTGTCTCTGAAACCCCTGTGGGTGTCCCGAGCATCTATCAGCTTATGAAATTGGAAGTCTTTCTTCCACTGAATGGCTTGTGGTTTTGTACTGCTGCCTCTGCCTGTCATAGCCCACCTCTTAACCACTACTTTACCAGGGAAGCAGGTAAAGTTCAGGTGTTCGGGCCTTTCACACAGGTTGGAGTCCTTCATAGAAATGCATGACTTTAGCATATTATTATTATTTTTGTCACTCTTACTTAGGCCTTACGGAATAGGAAAGATGAAATCTGTCATCTGTGGTTTCACAAGAAATATGGCACTCCTTTACAAATCTCTCATTAGAATATAAAGCATTTCTCAACCTTAGCTAATTAACATAAAATCTAAGTGGGACATCTTGGAAGAGGAAAAACTTTCTGAAAGTAAGGTGATTATTTCACACAAAACGTCCCTTTTATCTACTGATGGTCTCATAGTTATCACTCCTGACCATCAGTGGATGGGGAAATAGATGTTACATTCTAGATGTTGAAATAGGTTTTCATAGGACATAAAATAATCAAACATAATTTGGAAGAATCGCATGCCCTTCATCTAGCCATGAGATTCTGCCCAGCCCCTGAAATTTTTAGCTGAAACCAGTTGCTCAGAGGAGCAGAGATGAGAGTTGCTGCTCCATAAAGACATACAGCCTCTGAAACATACAGAGACAGTTCTACTCTGTCCTGTAGGGTTGCTGATCATCAGGATGGATTCAGTGGCAGAGGTTGCTCTTGGTGGTGGTGGTTTTCAGTGAGACATAGGACAATGCAGAACTTTCCCAAAGTCATGGCTGTCTTGGGCTCTAATCTGCTGTGGATGGATTCACTGCCCGAAAAGTAATTACAGTTCTCAGCTTTTCAGCTCTAAAATCATCAGGTAAAATAATCATTTTTGCTACCTTAATCACATTGGTATTTTATTACATTTTATTAAAGTGATTAATTATGGGTACTGCTGGCATCAGATGCTCTGTAAGCATATTGCTAAATGATTTATAGTTCTTTCTTCAAAGGATGCCAAATGACTCTGCAGGTAGGAGAATGATAACTCAAATCATGTGCAAGGCTATAGCACATGGTCAAGTGCAGTGTGGGATGGCCTTGGCCATTGGATCTGCTCCCCTTGTGGTGATCCCAGGACCAATATACAAACCTGCTGCTGTCGAGGTCACTTCAATTCCTAGGGACACAGTAGGTCAGAGGGAAACTTTCCCATAGCGTTCCAGAATCTAAATCGTTACAGATGGGGCAGATTGCCCCTCTTTCTGCCACAGGGAGCTTCTTTTACCAGTAGAGTGTTTAGCCACACTCCTACCAGGCTGCTTAGCAGTATGTGTACAGCAGGGGAATTCATAATAGTAGCTGGCACTTCCTAGATGCCTATAATTCATGTGCAGCCCAAAGCATCCCCCATTGTTGAGTCAATTCCGACTCAGGACCTTGTAGGACAGAACAGAACTGCTGTGAGCCTTCTGAGGGTGTGCATCTTGATGGACACAGACTGCCACATCTGTGTTGGAGTTCTCTTTGGTATGGGTGTCTATGTAGAACATTTTATTTTTATTTAACAGTTTTAATGACTTAAAGTTCACCTGTCATACAATTCAGTTGTATAAATATATGAAAAGAGTTGTACAATCATCCCTAAATTTTAGATGTTCTAAATTTTGGAACATTTTTGTCTTGCACTCATTCTTATTAGCTCCTCATTTTCTGTCAACCTCCCCTATCATTTCTGAAAAAAAAGTATTAATAGAATTACTGTTTCTCAATTTACCAGTCTTGACTTTCATATAATGAAACTCATACCAAGTCCCCCCAACCCAAATCACAATAGCAAAAGAAACAAATACTATAAACCTTCAATCCTCAAAAATAAAAAGGACCTAATAAATACTAGTAAATTTAAAATGGGTCAAAAGGGAACACAAAGGGTAAGTTGTAAAATTACAACCTAACTACCTAGTTACTGCTTGGAAAAGATGCAGTGAGGGTTAATTCACATGAGGACCCTGAAAATGGATTTTTGGGCTTTCACTGTCATCCACGTTGTTGTGGTAGGTGCTACCCCGTTGGTTCAAACTCATAGTGACCCTATGCCCAACAGAATGAAACACTGACTGGTACTGCACCCTCTTCACAAGCCTTCCAAAACCTTAGCTCTTGTTGCAGTCACTTTGTCACTTCATCTCATCGAGGCCCTTCCTCTCCACTTACCAGGTCTTCCCTGACCACATGTCCAAAGTATGTAAGACAGTCTTACCATCCTTGCCTCTTAGAGCACTCTGGCCTCTAGTCCATTGTATATTCGGTGTGCTTCTCCAGCACTATACTTCACATGCCGCCATTCTTCTTTGGTCTTCCATATGCCATGTCCAACTTTCACAGGTATATGAGGCCGTGGGAAATATCATTCCTTGGTCCAGGTGGACCTTTGTCCTCAAAGTAACATCTGTGCTTTTCAATGCTCTAAATAGATCTTATGCAGCAGATTTACCTAATGCAAGGAGGAGGTATCTTTTGATCTTTTGACTGTTACTTCTGTGAGCATGGATTGTGGATCCAAATAACCACTTCACCCTTATTTGACCACTTCACCCTTATTTCCATTTATCATGATGTTTCCTATTGATCCAGTTGCAAGGATTTTGGTCTTCTTCCTATAGTGTCACAAACCATACTGAAGGCTGCCATTCTTCATCTTTATTTGTAAGTTCTTCAAGTCCTTTCTGGAAGTAAGATTGTCATCTGCATATCTCACATTGTTAATAAGTGTTCCTCAAGTCCTGATGCAGTATTCTTCGTCATAAAAGCCTATTTTTCTGATGATTTGTTCAGCACACAGATTGAATAAATGTAGTGAGGGGATGCAACACGGACACACACCAGTTTTGGTTTTAATGCATGCATTATTCTGTTAGCAAAACTGCTTCTTGATCCATATGCACCTTCATAGAGATCACCATCAAGTGGCCTGATTTATCCATCGTTTATTATGGTCCACACAGTCAAATGACTTGACATAGTCAGCAAAACGCAAGTATACATCTTTCTGGTATCCCTTGTGTTAAGCCAAGATCCATCTGATATCATCCAGGGTATCCCTTGTTCCTTTTCTGAATCTGGCCTGAAACTCTGGCAGCTCCCTGTCAATGTACTGTTTCAATCATTTGTTGGATTATCTTCAGCAAAAATTTGCATGCATGTGATATCAATGATACTGTTCTATAATTTGGGTATTCTGTTGACACTCCCCACCCCCCACCATTTTTTTTTAATGGACACAAATATAAATCTCTTTCAGGATATTGGCCAAGGACCTGTCTTCTAACTTTTCTTTCATAGACAAGTGAGTGCTTCCAGTGCTGCTTCAGGATGTATTGTTGAAAATTTTCAGGAAATAGTCCATCAATTTCTGGAGTTTTCTTTTTTACTAAGGCTTTTAGTACACCTAGAAATTCTTCCTTCAACACCATTGGTTCTTGCCTATATGCTTCAACCTGAAAAGGTAGAATGTGGGCTAATTCATTTTGGTACAGTGACTGTGTCATCTTTTCAACCTGTCTTTCCACCCTGTATCATTCAATACCTTGCTCATTGACTCTTTCAAGATTGCAGCTCAAGGCTTGAATTTTTTCTTGAGTTCTGTCAATTTCAGCTATCCTGTGCATCTTCTGTTTCCTAAGTCAGCTCTTTACACATCTCATCATAATATTTTCTTTCGTCTTCACAAGCTGCCCTTTGAACTTTCTATTCAGTTCTTTGTCTTCATCCTTTATTCTATTTGGTTTTACTACTCTAGGGTAAAGAGAAAATTTCAGGGTCTCATTTGACACTTACCCTGGTCTTTTCTTTCATTCCCTCTTCTTAATGACCTTTGCTTTTTTAATTGATGACGGATGGTCTTAATGGCCATCCGTAGCATTTCACGTCTTCTGACATTATTGTTCAATGTGTGAAATTTGTCCTTGAAATATGTCAACATTCAGATAGGATACGCTCAAGGTCATATTTTGGCTCTTGTGAACTGGCTTGAATTTTCTTCAGCTTCATCTTGAACTAACATATGAGCAACTGATGGTCTGTTTCTCAGTTAGTCCCTTGCCTCAATTTAGCTGTTAACATTGAGCTTTTCCATAGATTCTTGTGGCAAATTCATCAATTTGATTTCTGTGTATTCCTTCTGGGGTGGTCCACATGTACCGTCATCTTTTGTTGTTGTTGAAAACAGTTGTTGATCTTGCAGAATTTTGTCATGTGAAGTCCAGCTTTGTTTCACCCACGTCATTATTTTCCAATTACTGTTCCTTCTTTTTATTTACAACTTTTGATTTTCAAGCACCAATAATTATCAGTGTTTCATAATTGCATATTTAATCAAATGAAGACTAAATTTTTGGTAGAATTCATCAATTTCTTTCTCACTAGCTTTTTGTGGTTGATCTATAAATTAGAATAATAGTTGTATTAATTGATTGAATTTCCCTGAATGTGACTAGATATAATCCTATCACAGATACATTATACTTTCATGATTGATTTTGCAATGTCCTTTTAGACAAGGAATGCAATGCCATTCTTCTGGAGTCTGTTATTCCTGGCATAGCAAATCAAATTTTCTGATTCAAAATGGCTAATAACAGTGCATTTCAGCTCACTAATCCTAAAGATATTGATGTTTATGCATTCTATTTTCATTTTTGGCCACTTTAAATTTTACTAAATTCATACTTTGCACATTCCAATTGTGATCATTAGGGTATTTTTGCAGCTGGTTATCCTTACCTTCACCAGTGCCCCCTCAGCAAATGAAGATTCTGAAGGTTCCACTTTCACAGGCTTTACTGGACTTAGATTACTGTAACTCTCTGCAAAAGTGGTCCTCAGAATTTAAGCTCTAATACCATTCCTTCTTCTGTTCTTGAATTTTATTAGGATCTTTGGTTCACACAACTCTGCTTACTTTGGGCTAGTGGTTGAGCTCTTAATGGCTGTGTCACCAGGGATCCTTATAATTCATGTCAGATACTACTATTTGTGCCATACATGGCTTTTCTTATTTAATCCTAACATAAGTTCTTTAAATCACAGGGTAAATTATCTTTATAAATTGGAATATTTAGTTTTAGGGAACTTCAATAATATAATTGAGACACAGAGTAATCAAGTAAGGAAGCCTGGGTTGAAATTAGGCAGTCTGATGTGAGGATACTCTGCATTGTCTACTACCCTGGGGAAGAAATTCACGAGGATTGAGGAAAGGATGAGCTGGGAAGAGGGGTGGGGATATCAGTTGTGTTAGACTTGAATCAGTCCCTTAAAAGGAGAAAAGTTTCAGTGTGTAACAGAGTGGTTAAGTTTGAATGAATGTGGAATGGTTCGTCAAAATCTTCCTCTATATTTCGCTAGCTTATATTGTATCATATGGGGGGACTGCAAAATGTTCATGGAAAAATGCTATTCCAATTCCATTTTTCCCATTAACTTTTTGAAGTCCCCTTTTGAAGAAAGTCAAATCTTCAATAGCATGCTCAGGTATCTTTTTGTACCAATATAACCAGTACTTTTTCTTACCATCACTGTTGGATAATCTGGTGGAGAGTGAATGCTTATTTTGGTCACATTTGGTTGTTTGATTCTGATGTCTGTGTTACTTCAGGAAGACTAGGGAAACAAATTTATAAACACTCCCATGCATATAAGGAAGAGGTTTATGTACAAGAGGAATGGAACATTGAGAAAGCATCCCAACCCAGATCAGTCCAAGTCCAAAAGTCCAATATTAACCCCTATGTCTAATACCAATCTGTAAAGTCATCTTCAGACTCACATGCAATGAAGCCAGGGCAACCACAGGCCAGGGGGTATAGAGTTTTGTGTATTCAGTGGTGAGAGAAATATCTCAGCGCTGACAGGGATCTCCCTGTGCCATCCCAAGCATCTCAGCACTGGCAGGAGTCTCCATGTGGTTTCTCTGGCCCCAGAGGTTTGGTTCCTTCAGGACAAGCCCATGTGGTTTCTCCTCCAGCTCTTCCAGATTCCAGGACTCAGCATCTATCAACATGCTGCCATGCTGTCTTATCACTTGAGCATCCTGAGGGACTGAGTTTTGTGTCTTGTCAGTAAATCATTTCCAAGTGATTGATTCGATAGTGTCTCACCAAAGTACCTGAGTGCCACAATGTCATATTGTTGTTCTTTATCAATTAAGCTAATTCTGTATTAGTTACCTTTTGTAATGATATGTGATGGTTATTGACTTCAAACCCTATTACTACTGCTGTGTCTTTTGATTCAATTCCAATTCATAGAGACTCTATGGGATCCTATTCCTAACCAAATTCATGGTCATCAAGTTGATTCTGATTCACATGATCCGACCTTTGTGAGAGTTGAGGACTCTATTTCTGGGAGTAAATAGCCCAGGAGTTCTCCTGCAAAGTGGCTGGCGATTTTGAATTGCTGACCTTGTGATTAGCATCCCATCTCATAACCACGACATCATCAGGAGGCCTACAGGACCAGTATGAAACTGCTCTTAGAGTTTGTTGGACTGTAATGTTTGTGGGAGCTGACCAAAAGCTTCTTCTCTCATGGCACTTAATCAGTATGCCACTCAGATCCTAAGTTGCAAGCAATTGCAATAGAACGGCTTTAAATAAATTGATAGAAAAATTCCATTATCTTTCGATTCCATATTTTTTTCATGTAGTTTTTGAAATCTAAAACAAATCCAAACTCATTGCTAGGACATTGGTTCTGACACTTAGTGACCCTATAGGAAAGAGTAGGACTGCTTTTAAGGACTTACCAGATTGTAAATCCTGTCAGGAGCAGGCAGTCTAATTTTTGTCCCATGGAGTGGCTGGAGGGTTTGAACCGTCACCCTTGCATTCTGCCAAATGCCAAATGATTAAATCATCACATCACCAAGTCTCCTTGACTTAAATATAAACCCCAAATACCAAACCCACTACTGTTGAGTTGATTCATAAAATTGAAAACTCATAAAATTGAAGATCACAGCCATTAAGTGTACGGTGGTTCATAGTGACCCTATGACACAGACTAAAATTGCCCTGTGGGTTCCCTAGACTGTCATACAGTATGGGAGTAAAGGGCTTCCTGTAGAATGAATGGGTGACGGTTTTAAACTGCCAACCTTGTCCGTAGCAACGCAGCCTGTAACCCTCTCCACCATCAGAGCACCTTTATGTCCAGCTCTAAGGTGTAAATCTTTATGGAAGCAGACAGCGTGCACTTTCTTGACATCTGGTGACTTTGAGTCACCAACCTTGCAGTTGGCAGCCTAGTGCATACCTACTTGACAGAGCCACCAGGGTTGCTTAAACAGGGCTCCATAATTAATTGCTTATCTGAACACATACTTCCATGATCAAATGAAAGAGTATATACATTTTCAGTGTGTGGCATATTTATGTAGTCTCTCCTTAATGGGTATAAGTTGTTAAACCCAGAAAGATAGTCTTTGGTATCTCTGAACTGTCCAATCATTGTAAACTGAGGAGACTGAAGGCTTTGATTCTTGGAACTCTGTCTCCTCTATTTCTCTGCTGTGTGGTCTGGGCATGAAGCTTTGCCCGTCAGAAACGATTGTGAGAATTAAGTGAGATACTACACAGATGATGTAATCATTCCATGCTACTGCTCTTGCTCAGATTGCTATATTGCTATTATTAATAGCAACATAGATCCCAGGAAGAGTGAAATGGTGGGCATATTTTAATGGGCATGGACACAGTGGCCATCAAAGTACAGAATAGGGACAATGGAGGTCAAAGCCTGTGGGTAACCACAGTGAAGAGAGGTGGTAAGGCTAAGGGAAGTGGACTTCCTGTAGGAGGCTTAAAGTGGAGAGTTTTGCCACATGCTAAGGTAGGTGGTGGTGGTATAGAAGAAGGTTAGCCAGCCACTGATTTTTCAGGGGTTAAGTGTTCAGGTTAGACCAGGAAGTGATCTACTTAACTTTTTGCAATACATCTTTTTACTGTGAGATAAGTACAACAAGAAACGTTTCAAAACCACATCCTCTTCTGTGTGGCTGTGGGAACAAAGTTGAAGCTGTCTTTCAAGGGGCTGTCTTTTCGGAGTACCTGACGTGTGTATTTTTGTGTCATACATTGAGTTTGCTTGATAGGCACACACCACCCATGTCTGGTGAGTACATTCTGTGCTGACGCAGAGTGGCCTCTGGTTAACAGACCTCGACTTGGCCTCCTGACACCGAGCAGCCCTTTGTCTGGTGGACTGGAATCCTGACTTTCCTGAAGCACCTCTAAGACTGGCTGTGGATCAGTGCTGATCCTAGGGTTTTCCTTGACTTATTTTCAGAAGTCGTTTTCCAAGCCCTTCTTTGGCGTTTCCTATAGTCCCTATGGTATGCTGACATCTGTTCACCTGCCCTGCATCGTGCCAACCGCCACTGACTGAGAGATAGATGGTGGCCCTTGGTGCATTCACTGGGAATATCCAAGGCTCTTGCATGGAAGGCATGAATTCTATCTCTGACTCTGCACTATGTTTTCTACAAGGAGTTCCCTTCATTTTCCTCAGGAATTTAATGGTTGGTCCACGATCAGGAACTGTGTGAGGAACTGAATAGCTGTGCATTGTTGGAGGAATAAGAACTGTGCCTGACGTTGTCAGCTTCGGTACTGACGTAGGACATCATAATTGTAGTGCCTGACCGTGGGCGCCACTTCATCCTTGTGACCTTCGCAAGCATTTTTTCACACATTTTGAATCTCCTTTTGGGAGATAATTTCCATTCTACCTTATTGGTATTTAAAATACTAAGGCTAGCATTGATAACATTGAAAACATCTAGCAGTCTACTTTTTCCTTTTTCTGTTTTTGATAGGTATTTTCTAATGCTCCCTTAAGCATTATGACTCAATGATTGTTAGGCATACTCTTTCAACCAGTTGGAAGTTTCCAACTCCGATAAGGTTATGTTTCTGTTTTTAAAGTGATGTGCTTCTTTCGCCCCCTCACCCCCACCTCTTATTGAGTATATCGCAAGGCCATTACATGAGGCCATTTCCCCGTCTGTGGGTGTGACCTTTTCGGGAGCTGCCCAGGAGGCCCAGAGTGAGAGTGGCCTGGTGCACAGGAGAACACAGCACTGTGCTGTGCCAGTCTCACAGTTGTCCCCTTTGAGCCCATCGCTGCAACCCTTTGTCATTCCCTCTTTTGGAGCCTCTTCCTCTGTTTCACTGCAGCTCCGCCTTAACACGCTGGCTGTAGCCGGGGCCTGGCTGCTTCCGAGAATCTGTCTGGAAATAGTGATTCCAGTAATTGTCAGATTGACTATTGAATGTCCCTGTAGTTGAAGAAGTAGGGAGGGAGGAGGTGGTTTTAACTTGAGAGTTTTTAAATCTCCACAAATTGTTTGCAATGCTTCCAGTTGACCTCTTAACTTCCAACTCTCTTTAATTTCCTAAAGTAACTCCTTTTGGGGGTAGATGGTGTGGTAGTTGTTTTGCATCAACTTGGCAACATCTCATTCATAGTCAGAGCCTGCTGAACACTCCTTGTGGATGTGATATATCTAATATATATACATACATATATATATATACACACACACATACATATGGCTTGGGCTGGTGACCCTCATGTGACCAGCTGACTCTCTCTCGGGCCTGCCATGTTCCCTGTCTTGGATCCACTGGACTTTGTCTTCACCAGTGTAAGGTATTCTCTCCTCCTGTTTCCGTTTCCTGGTTTATTGGTCAGTCAGGACTCTAGCTAGCATCCAACCCACAGACTGGCGTTCGATAGGGCTTCCCCTCTCTAAAACTGTGTCGGTCTCTTTCTTGATAGACATTACTTTCTTGGTATAAATTTCTTAAACATAGGGTTGATCTAATTTTGTTGCTTTAGAAAATCCACTCTAGCACAAATGACTTAGAGAAATAATGTTTTGAATCCTCTTTGTACTTTTTACTATCTGAATGACTTAGGCAGAAAAAAAAATTGGACTCTATTCATTTGCCATTTCTTATTGTAAGTTAGTCAAAAGTTGAGCAGTTATTTCCAGATAGACCTTATAGGGTTAAAGGTGTTGGACTGGCCCTGTGAACAGTAGATAATGCATCAATGAATGAATATCAGTATAAATGCCATGAAGACAAAGCAAAGGAAGGGATAGAGAAACACAAAGCCTGTTCGTATACATAGGTGAGTAAGGGAAGGCCTCTCCAAAGGTCCTTTTGTGCAAGGACCCTTGAAAGAGATGGAAGAATGCACTGGCTTGCATAAGAGAACAGGTTTGAAAGAGATGAAAATAAGCCATGATGTAGACACAGCACGGAGATTGGGGCATGGTTACAGTGGAGTAAGGGGTGCTGAGTCATGGAAGATAAAATAAGGTCACAGGGCAACCTTATAAGTCTTGCAGCAAACCACCAAAAGGAACACACTGTTATTGAGTCATTTAAAAATCAGAGGTCTCTACCCAGTGTTTCTAAAATGAAATCTTTATGAGAGCATACACCCTCACCCTTCAATTTAGATGTACCTGGTGACTGAATTGTTGACCTACCCTACAGACAAAATACTTTCCATTTTATTTTGCCCATACTAGGGGTGCTGTTGGAAGGTTTTGAGAGAAGAGTGACATGTAACTTCCGTTGTAGCAGGAACATTCAGCTGCTGTACTAAGTCAATTCTGTGTAGGGCCAGAAGGGCAAGGGAAGAAGCAGGGGAACAGGCAGGAGGCAATCGCAGTGACATGAGACGAGGTGGTTGGCTGAGGAAGTGAACAGTGGCATGAAGACAAGAAGTTGAATTTATATTCTCAAAGTAGACTTGACCTGCTTAAGATAATAAGACAATGCTTACTGTTATATTGATTGTGAGCATGTAGCCGGCACTCCCGTTACTTTCACCTTTTATTTCCTCCTGGGAACAGACTGTGATAGGCTAGACAAATGGTCGATCATATATGAAATAAACAATATGTTGTTTGTATGATCTCGAAGTATGCATGGCATATACTTCATGCACTAGGTTCCTGAAATAATTATTAGACTGTTGTTTATTGGATGGTTTATATGGACTGGTGGTCATATTTGCAGAGTTTATGATGAGGTAATAAAATATTAATGATGATGGCAAATACTTATTTAGACTGTGACCCTGTGAAAGATGAGGCTGCCTGTTCCCATAAAGTGTTGCTGTCTCAAAAACCTATCTAAGGTCACTAAGATGGAATTACCTTAATACAGTGGGTACATTTTTAGAGTTCCTGTGCCAGTCAGTATGCTAAGTTCTTGACCCACGCTAATCCAACTCATTGGACTCTCCCAGGAACCCTCTGAGGCAAATACAGTTATAACTCTCCTTTTCTTCGTGAGGACCAAGGTACAGAGAGGTTACATACTTGTCCAAGTTCATAAAGCTAGTCAGTGAAGGTAGGAACCAGGATTTGACCCAGTCTGTGTCTCCAAAGTCTCAACTCTTGCACTTGATGCTGCTTTGATCTAAACTAGTATGGAAGTGGTAGAAAGTGACTAAATTCTCTTAGGTATATAGCCTATAGGCATACAGAGAAGAAAGTTTATTTCTTGTTCAGTAGAGAGCTAGTCCAGGAAATAGCATTTGAATGAGATGTGAAAGAATGTGGAACATTCAATTCTGGGGAAATAATAATGATTGTAGTGAGGAAAAGAAATAATTACTGTCATGGAAGTGCCTGAGTGTTTACTAAACACTTCTGGTTGGGTTATCTCAGTTAATCTTGGTCAACACTGACGTGCCTTCCGGGGTTTCCGTTTTACAGGGAGGGAGGAGAAGACCCAGGTGCCCGCCTGGGACTGGATTGCTAGAGAGAGAGGAAGGTGGGATTTGTGGGGAGCTTCAGACTTCTGGGCAGCAGATTCAGAGGGCTGTGCCAGGGGAAAAGGGAGCAGAGTGATCAGTGGAGGTCTAGATGGGACATTTTGAGGCATGTTCGGGGAAAGGAAGGAATTTTAACTGCAATGATGAAATTTCATTGTGCATTCCATTCATCTTTGGAATGTGTTACAAATGCAGATGCCTGAACCAGGTCATCAGCCTTGCCATGTCTGCAGCAGATTGCCCCTGGGGGTCTGGGGAAGCACTGATAGTTGTGCCCTGCCAGTGGACCCAACTGGAGGTTTGAACTCGGGACTTCAATTTTTTATTAAGGAGTTTTCACGGGGTAGGATTTGAGAGAGTTCAGCATGCCTATCTGTTAGTTCCTATGTAGGGACCTAGATGCCTTTAAGGAAAGAGCTGATTTGTGAAGACCATTGGATTGTCAGTCTCTTACAAAGCTGGATACTTGGAAATTGGAGCTGACAAAAACAAAACACACACACACACACACACACACACAGATTTAAAGGCCCTATGGGAGGGGGCATCTTGTCTGTCACAAAAAGAAATCAGATTTAATCAGCCATATGCAGCATGTTAAAAGGTAGAAGTGAGGGGTACCTAGGGGTGGAACAGTTGGTATGTCCATCCTAAATTCAACCATCTCTGGAGTACAGAGTGGGGCACACTCCAGAGAAAGGCTTTGTGTGTCAAAATGCAAATGTACACTTGGGAACTCACACCTCAGACCCCATCTAGCAAAATGATCTTCTCCACCCTACCTACCTACCAGCTTCTCTCCAATTTCGTAAACATTAATGTTCCACGCATTGTGTACTTTTGTAGGATACCAGTTGTAGAGATACGTAGAGTGATTTCATACTATTTCGAGGTGTTAATGGGAAGCCTTCACAGAAGAGGGAGGTAATGTCTGCCTATTTAGAATTTTAAGTGATGCGTAGGATTCTGCACAATTGTAGATTTTGCCAGCTGATGGAACACACTCAAAAGATGTGGGGTCAAGTAGCTGTTAGCCTTGGAGGAATGTTAATTAATAATAATGAATGCAATGAGTGAAGGATGAGGCTTGTGTTTGGCATGGGTTGAAGATAGGACTGGAGGAGCTTCTGCCTTGCAGGAAGAGCAGAGATGTGTTATCTGCACATGATTACTGTTGACATCAAGAGGAGCTGCTGATACTATTCGAGTTAGACAAGGACCAGGTGGTGATATATATACACCATGTTATGGAACTGAGACTACCTTGCTGAGGACATGGAAGGACATTTCAATTTTATACTGATAACATAAGTCTGGTTTGGGAGTCTATTGAAGTAACAGGAGAAAATTGTGGCTTTTGTGCCTACTAACTAAACTGAGTTATAAATCAAACCCTCCTGTAACTATTGGACCTGGGCTAAAACTCCAAGGATATAGAATTGGCAGTTGATGAACTTTGGTTTCAATTCTTACCTTGAGGATGTCCAATGAATGGTGTCCCAAATCTACCATATAGTTACTATTTTAATGCCCTCATCCCTTCATTGTTATCTCTTAATCTCATAGGTGTGGCTCTGCTACTGTGAATGGTAACTCTTGGAAGAGTTACCGTATAGCCAACCCCACTGTTTGTATAAATCGTATCCAGTCACTTAAGAGTTCTATCTGTACAAGTCAACATTTCATGTGCTGCAGTTCAGAGCTGGCCTGTCCACATGTGATTTCCTTCTCTCAGCAATATCTTAAGTTCCATACTGTTGGCTAAACTAAAGACACTACCAGTGTGTGGTGTTTGCATATTGGGCAGCTAGTGACAAGGTGAGCAGTTCGAAGCCACCAGCCAGCTTTGCAGGGGTAGGATGGGTCCTTCTAATCTTGTGAAGGTTTGCAGTCTTAGAGACTCCTGGGGCCTACTGAGCTCTGCCCATATGTGGTCCATGTGAGTTTGCATTGACATGATATCAATAATGATCGAGTAGGCGCACTTGATGATGTTCTCTAACATAAAATGACTGTCTCTAAGGTGAGAGACATCTATAGACCAGACATAGTATGGGGTGCCAATGTGTCAATTGCGATCAACTTCTTATGTCTAACCCTATTAATAACCTTAAAACTAACCCGAACTTTAACCTTAAGTCTAAGACCAATTCTCACCCTAACCCATCTATTTTTCGTTGTCATGTGTCTACCCTCACTATGTTTGTGATCAACTAGTAGACCCTGATCAGCTTCTTGAGTATCCCTGCTATAGATGAAGAATGGATTTGGAGTTTCACCTAATACTGGCCCAAATCTAAGAACAATTATTTTTTATGATATGTTCCTGCTTGATGCTCACCCTCATGAAGAGATCAGTGAAGATGTGTGTGTTATAGCAAAGTGTGGTGAAGGAAATGGGGCCAGGGCATCAGAAAGAATTATAGCTGGGGGTCTTAAAGGCTCAAAGGCTTATTTTCACTGTCTAAGTGAGGCATCACCTAAGTCCATAAGGAAGAAGCATACCAACTTCTGTGATCCGAGGATTGTGAATAATATAGTCCAAATCTTAAGGACGGGATAGTATGAGAGCTTAGATTGTGGACACCTGATTTACAGAATGCTCTGTATGGATGACAGTGGAAATCCATAATCCATTTGCCATGTCTGCACATGGATTGAGCTTCTGGTAAATCGTGAGAGACGTAAATAGTCCTATTATCAGAGCATTGTTAAGCTGATTATGACCAACATAGTTAGGTGAAAATATAGTATCCTATGATCTCACTTTGATCCATTTTAAAGCTGCTTTAGGTAAAAAAGGGAGAGGTGGGATACCCATGGATATCCCATGGAATTCTTGGTGGGTTCCTGTCTGTGGGCCAGCGATATGAGCAGCCTTGATTCCTGTAGAATGCACTGGAGAGTTATTGTTACTGCAGCAGAGCTGCAACACTCAGTCTCCCTTATGATCCATTTAAATTCATTCTGCTTTTCAGTATTGTGGCAATCACGTACTCTGGTGCCAATTTGACTAAGAGTTTAGGGGTGGAGTCTAGCCTGTCAATGAGACCCCTGTGTGGGCATGGCTTTCTCCTGAGAATTCTGGGATGTCTCGAGGTATTTCCTAATTGAAGGAAAGAGACTTGACTCATTTCCTTGGAGACGAACTACTGACACGATGAGATGACAGCATGCTGTTTGATCTTGATTCCTGGGGACTAGAGGAGCTGGAGGAGAAGCCACCTGGACCCAAACCACTGGAGCCGGAGAAGTCATGTGGAGACTCCTGCCAGTGCTGTGATGCTTCTCTTGCCACTGGAAACTGCCGGTGGACCTTACCTTCCAGCGCTGGGATGCTTCTATAGCCACTGGATACACAAGATTCTGCATCCACTAGCCTGTGATTGTCCTGGTGTCATTGCATGTGCTTCATGAGTCAGAAGTAGACTTTATAGATTGGTATGGGACAGATGGCCTTTCTCAATGTTCCATTCCTTTTGTACATAAACCTTTCCTTTATATCCATATGCGTGTTTGTGAATTTGTTTCTCTAGTCGTCCCAGACGAATACAGGTATTGTATGCTTTCTTTACAATTTGAAGTTTTATTGATTTGCTTTCTTATTTGAGTTTTTAAAAAATGTTTTCCCGTGTTTGAAATCCAGGATAGGTAATTCTATAGAGATAGTAACTGGATTAATGGTATGGCAGGGAGGTTGTGGGGAGCAGGAATTGGGGAGCTAATAATGATGAGTTCAAGAATTAAGAGAACATTCAAAAACTGATTCAGGTGATAATTGTATAATTCCTCTTGATGTGATTCAACTATGATATGTGAATTATATGCCACTAAAACAGTTGGGCAGGGGGCAGTTCTACTGCCTCAGAAACTCAAAGGAAGCAGTCCTGTTCTGTCCTATATACGATTGCTCCGAGGGAGTGCCATTTTGTAATATAACCCTCCTATACAAATGCCTAATGAACCCCAGGGGCACAGTGCTTACTTGTTGGGCTGCTAACTGGGTCTGCAGTTTGAAACTACAAAGCACTCTGCGGAAGAGAGTTGAGGCTCCATGCTCTTAATAGAAGTATTACCTGAGTCATGCTTCCCTGTCCTATATCTACGGTTGCTGTGAGTCCGAATTGACTCAATGACAGTGAGTTCCTTTAGTTTAGTTTATTTATGTAACTCCCATCAAATGATTGTGCAAAACCATGCAAAAATATGTGAAACATTAATAGAGAGGAATGGTCCGGTTTAGTTGCCACTCCTTTTGCTTTGAGAAAGAGCCTTCTCAGATGGAGGAACACAGAAAATTCCATGGACCATCAAGGAAGAACAGTAGCCAGCAGAGCATGTTGGAAAGGCCTATCTGAAGTGGTGGAGGCAGTAGATGCCATGCCACTTGGAGACCAGAGACTGAGGCAAGGAGACCATGAGACACAGCAGAGGAGCAGCACTGTGACTATGAGGCTGTGAGGCTGAGAGACATGAGGGATCCTATGGGTAACACACAGAGAACTGGAGAGACACTTGACCACTAGTAGAGGAGCGATGTTATTGATCAATGACTGTATCCTTACTATTTGCTCATCCTGACTTGTAAACTATTAGCTTGGCTAATAAACCCACATACTTGTGAGTCTTTTTCTGAGTGTCGTGATGGATTCAAATGGGTTCTTGAAACTAGCATAGGAGTAGAGAGGGTTGAGAAGGAACCACTGGTTTCCGAACAGGGTACCAAGTCGGAGGGTGGAGGCGTGTCGGAGCTCTGCCTCCCAGCATTATCTCTTAGTCTGGTGAGGGGTTGAATTCTCCTCCCTGTGTAGCCAGGGGAGGTCAGATCTGGCCTCCATGCAATTTGCTGGTAGTCATGAGTTGGAACTGACTGAATGGCAATGTGCTTTGCGTGCGTTTGAGTTGGAGAAAAGCCAGGCAAAGACAGTGAGAAAGGAGGGGCACAATGAATAGCATGGTGGTTAACTCAGTGGAAGACGCAGGGATTACTCTTAAGGGTGTTGCTCTCAGGGACTGAGTGTGTGATGATGCCAGTACCTCCAGCAGGGAATATAACAGAAGCAGGTTATTTTTTTGGTAGACCTGGGGTACCCAACAAAGAGGGGAATTACAATTTATTCTGCCTTCAAGGAGGGTATTCTAATCTTTTCCTTTCCCCCTCTAATTTCCTAAATGTGTGACCAGTTCAGCATGCTTTAAAATCTACAGTTGGCAAATAAAATGAGACATCCACAAAACAAAGTACAGTTCTGCAAACAAGATTTGACATTGTGTTTCTGAAAATCACATCTGTTTTAACAGTTTGGGCTACGCATGAACTCAGTAGCCTTTGCATGTTGTTCTATTGGTCATAAATTACATTTTAGGATGTGCAAAATATTAGACAGTACATTGATTTCCGAAATCATCGTGTAGAAAAAAAGAGTCATATATCTGAGTATTAGGTTCGTGTCTAGTATTCAGGTAGTTTTTCTTTCTTTTTTAGAATTTTGGTAGTGACACAAACTCAAAGACAGACGCACCACTCGCAACTCAATTCCAATGCATAGTGATGCCGGTGAACAGAGTAGGACTACTCTGGTGGGTTTCTGAGACTAAAATGTTCTACTGGAACAGAAAGCCTCTGCCTCCTGCACAGTGACTGGTGGTTTCAAAATGCTGACAGGATCAGCAGCCCAATGTGTAACCCACTAGCCCACCAACGTAATGGCAAAGACATTTTCTCTGTCATCACATTTATGTTCTAACTTCTCTGCTCCTAGGGTGAAGCCTCATGGAGTAGTCGTGGCATAGTGGTTGTGTATTGGGCTGTGATCTGAAAGGTCTGAAGTTCGAATCCCCAGCTGCTTCCCCTGGAGAAACACCAGGCTGTCTTCTCTTAGAAACAGTGACAGTCTCAGAAACTCACAGGGCGGTTTCTACCCTGCCCTCGAGGGTCACCGTGAATCAGCGTCGACTCAGCGACAATGAGTTTGGATTTTTTTTTTTAAACTGTAGTACCTCGTGTCTATTGAGCTATGCCTTGCCTGGGAACACAAGGTCAGCTGCAGTGCAGGAGAAAGATCAGGCTGTTCTGTAAAGATTTGTAGCCTTGAAAAACCCAAGGAATAGTGGGTTTTTTTCCCTCAATGGATTGAACCAGATTTTTATTTACCATTTTGAATCAGAGCATTGTATGGTTTACTGAATCAGGCATGACAAATTCAAGATGAATGCACTCAAAGTCTATACTGAAGACGAAGAAAAAAGAAAATCTATCTTGAAGTACAATACCATCAGGTAAGAAAGCTACCATTCAAATGTATGCACCAACCACCAAAACAAGGGATAAAGAATTTGGTGATAGGAAGAGGTCACTAATTGCTGATATGTAAGTTTAGATTGAATTGGAAAAAGTTGAAACAAGTTGATGAGAGTTGAAATACTATTTTAAATTTTAAGAACAGATTTCCAGAATCAATGAGCTAAAGAACACCATATATGAAAAAAAGCAAAAGGTCATGAAAAGACTAGAAAGTACACCTCCAAAAATATTCAGAAGGTTTCTTTGGGTGGTACAATAGTTCAAACAAAGTATTATGCATGCAGAAAGCATCAAAAAGGAGATGGAAAGAATCCACATAAAATACAGAAATAACTTCTTATATCTGAACAATTTTTGAGACAGCATATGATTAAGAGCTAAAGAATTCCAAGCTGCATTGATGATATTAGAAAAAAACAACAGTCCGTTAATTGATATAATATCAGATAGAATGATTTTTCTTTTTAAATCATTTTATTGGGGGCTCATACAACTCTTGTCATAATCCACACATACATCCATTGTGTCAATGTGCTTTTGCACATTTGTTTCCTCGTCGTTCTCAAAACACTTGCTTTCCTCTTGAGTCCCTGGTATCACCTCCTCATTTTCCCCCCTCCCTCCCCCATAGACCCCTGGTAATTTATACATTATTATTTTGTCATATCTTACACCCCTCGATGTCTTCCCTCAATCACTTCTCTGCTGTGTATCCCTCAGGTTGGTGGTCATATGTAGATCCTTACAATCTGTTCTCCCTTTCTACTCCACCTCCCCTCCACCCTACCAATATCACCCCTCTCACAACTTGTTCTTAGGGGTTCTTCTGACCTGGATTCCCTGTGTTTCCATTTCCTATTGGTACCAGTGTATATCCTCAGATCCCGCCGGATTTGTAATGTAGAACTGGGATCATGATGAGGGCTGGGGAGGAAGTATTTAAGAACTAGAGAAATAGTGCATGTTTCCTCATTACTACACTGTACCCTAACTGCCCTATCCCCTCGCTGGACCTTCTGTGAGGGAATGTCCTATTGCCCACAGATGGGCTTTGGGTCCCCACTCTGCACTCCCCCTCATTCACAATGATGTGATTTTTTTTGTTCTTTGATGCCTGATAGCTGATCCTCTCATCACCTCATGATCACCCAGACTACTGTGCTTCTTCCATGTAAACTTTGTTGCTTCTTGGCTAGATGGCTACTTGTTTATCGTCAAGCTTTTAAGGCTCCAGATTATACATCCCTGATAGGTGGGCACCATCAGCTTTCTTTGCCACATTTGCTTATGCACCCACTTTGTCTACTTAAGGAACAATTTTACTGTGGCTCATGAAAATCTCTGTAAGTCTTCATCTTCTGGATTGTAGTGATTTTTGTTTGTGTGTTCATATTACTGGTTGAAGAAGCTAGTGCTTTCCCTCATACCATTTTTATCTCCTTAACCATACTGATGATCTTTTTACATTTTTGTGAATAAAACTTATGGTCAAGGACCAATGAATATATGCAGAACCCTAACTGTGCCTTTTGGAGAACTGTTTTAGATGTATTATCCGGAAACATGGCATCATAGCTTGTTCAGAGACATTGACCTCCATTTGGGTGTGCCTCATTTTATTACCTCCATTTATAGGTGCCATGCAATTTCATACCCTTCCCTTCTTATTGAAGTGCACGTTCAGTAGATCACACCTGCATTTTCAAAAGCTGAACATGCCTGTATATCCAGATATCTGATTTTTACAGAGTTTGATTATGTTGTTTGTGGGGAGAGTAAGCCTCCATGAATTTGCTGTCTATATGGGAGAAAAATGTGACCTTTGAACTTTCTCCTTCTATTTGCATAATAACTTCCATCCTGTTATCTGGGGCATTTAAAAAGTTGCTAATTATTCAACTGGTTTTATATTGTATATCTTTATCAGTTATTTTCATGTCACACTACTGCTTTTTTCTGGTGAAAATATTGGAAAGAGACATCAAGAGAAATATGTGTTGTGATTTGTTATCTAGTGAGTTGATTCTGACTCATGGTGCCCCTCTATGTGCCTGGTAGAACTGCTCCATATGTTTCCAAGGCTGTGAGCTTCTAGAAGCTGTTGACTGAGCCTGTCTGCCCAGGTGCCTTTAGGTGGGTTCAAACTAAATGCCAAACATTTTGACTGATAATCAAGTCCTTTGCCATTTGTGCCAATGAGGCACTCCAAAGGGAAGGAACCTTGCTGGCATAGCAGATTATGCAGTCGGGTGTTAATCCCAAAGTCGACAGTTCAAAACTACCCATCACTTTGCAGGAGAAGGATGAGGCTCTCTATGCCCACAAAGAGTTCAAGCGTTGGAAAACCACAGGGCCAGTCTGCCTTGTCATGTAGGGTTGCTGGGAGTAGGAATCAACTCCAGGGCAATCGGTTTTGGGTTTTGGAGGAAATCTAGAGAAATACATACTACGTGGGCTTAGGTAGAGTTCTCAACAAATTCTTAGGTAGAGTTCTCTCTACAAATTCAGGCACTTATGGATATATCTCTACCTACCCTAGCTATCATTTATCTATCATCTATCTATCTATCTATCTATCTATCTATCTATTTATCATCTATCATCTATCATCTATCTGTCTATATCATCTAATCTATCTTATACAGTGCAAAGGAATATAATAGGTAATTAGTCCACATGGCAGTATGGAGGACTCAGTTCAACTCACTTTCATAGGACACGTAATACACTGGAAGTCTGTCAATTCATGTGCGCTCCTGGATCCAAGGTCAAGGAGCAGACAGTGGGGTCTTTCCTCAGGCAAGGCAGGCAGAGTCTTCCTGAAGACAGCAGACAGGAGGGTGGGTCAGCAATAGCCAGTAGCTTGGGAAATTAACTAAGCTGGCCTTGATGAGATCTCAAAGCAAGCAAAACAAGGAGACAGGATCCACTAGTCTCAAGCTCAAGCAGTGGATGCCCCAGAAACACGGTTAAGCGGGTCTCGAAGAAGACTCAGCTTTAGTGAGAAGATCCATGGATTGGCTTGGTTCACAGGGAGTGTGGCAGACAGGTTGAGGCAGAGAACTAGCTAAAGCAACAGCGCACTGGTCCAATCATCAGAAAGCAGGAAGGAGATGGGATGCTGAGTGCCTTTATTTATTTTGGTCATCCTCCAAATCCATTTGATTTAAATCCAATTTATATGGTTGACTTTGAAATTTACTAATTTGTTGGAGTCCAGACACTAGAAAGTTACCTGCTCTTATGTAGATATTTTCCAATGAAGAAAATAATCTCCCAATTTTGGTTTTTCGTCTTCTAGGATATTATCAACTTTTAAAATTTAATCTAGCGATCATTCTCTAATGCTCTCTCTTATTGTCCCATTTCTCTTCTATTCTTTTCAGGTGCTATTCCTGGTAGGTTATATATGTGTGTGTGTGTATCTGTCTATAAATTCTCATGGAACCAGCTTTACCTCCTAGGTCAGTGGTTCTCAACCCTCCTAATGCCATGATCTTGTAATACTGTTCCTCATGTTGTGGTGACTCCCAACCATAAAATTATTTTCTTTGCTACTTCATAACTGTCATTTTGCTACTGTTATGAATTGGGTGACGCCTGTGAAAGGTCATTTGATCCCCAAAGGGGTTGTGAACTACAGGTTGAGAACCCCTGCTCTAAGTGCTTCCGTCATCAACCCACGAGTTGTATTTTTGTGGAGCTGCTTGATTTATATGAGAACCATTTTTTATTTTGATATTGATATTTCCTGATGTTACACTGATTGAAGCACTTGGCTGCGAACGGCAAGGTTGCTGTTCAAAACCCACCTGCTGCCCTGTGGGAGAGCAAAGAGGCTGCTCCTGTCAAGATTCCAATCCCAGAAAGCCTAGAGAGCAGCAATTCTCTTGCTTCTAGAGTCCCCGGGAGTCAGAGTTGACGTGGAGGCAACGGTGGGTAGCCTCTCACTTGCACACATCAGAAACACACATAGGCCGGGCTTTCTAGAGCATAGGAAGCGATGCCCCATGAGTCCGAGACCTAGGTGAGGGACCGTTACTATCCCAATTTCTATCATGTTTATTCAAAGTGAATCATATAAAACCAGAGTTTAATATTTAAAGTATAGTAATAAATGACCTCTTTTTTTTTCCTTGCAGGATTAAGCATGGCTAAGGTGACGAAAATAACAATTTGAGAAAATTTCCTGTCGCAAATGAGAGGAAGAACCAGGACTTTGAAATAATTATTTTGTGTGCACCTCATTGTACTCTTTTTAATTACTGAACTTAGTAATGAAGCCACCATTATGACCTCAGCCCGTGAAATAAATGTTGACATCAAAGATTTCCTAATGAGCATTAACTTGGAGCAGTATCTCTCACATTTTCAAGGCTTTGGTCTTAATACTGTGAAGGACTGTGCAGCCATCAATGACAGCCTGCTACACAAAATCGGAATATCACCTACAGGACACCGTAGGAGAATACTGAAGCAATTACAGATCATCTTATCAAAATTGCAAGATACCCCAGTATATGCAAATGTTCTTAAAACAAAGAAGAATGATGAGAAGACAAAGGATAGCTGTACTCCATCTTCCAATCACAATGTTTGTGTCCAGCCCTCAGATTTGGGTAGTTCTCAGGCTCCCAGCCTAGTACAGTTGGAGACTGTTACAAAGACTCTTGATCACAAGGATGCTAATGCAGAGAGTAGCCAAGCTCTGAAGTTAGATACATTAGACAACTTTCCCAGTCCAGAAAAAGAACCACGCCTGCATTTGGGCTCTAGTCAAGATTCTTTTCCTGACAGTGAAAATATTATAACAGAATCTCTGGTTACAAAGAAGACTCTGGATTGTACCATCCAAGAAGAGCGAACAGAGACAGTTGAGTTGACAGTAGACAATCTTAGCAAGCTTCCTCCTGCGGGTCCTGAATACCCAGCTTCCCTTCAGTCTTCACTCTCAGAAGCAAGTGCTGCCAACGGAACTACTGGTTCATTAGAAAGTTCACCGCCTCCCCACTTCTTTCAGTTTCAAGGAGAGATGGTTGTCAATGAGTTGTATGTTCCATCATCACCGCACTTTGTGCCCATGAGAAGTCGTAGCAAACTGGTCTCAAGACCATCCCGATCTTTCCTGCTAAGACACCGGCCTGTGCCAGAGATTCCAGGGTCAGCAAGAGGAATTTCAGGGAGGTAAGAATTTCCATGGAAGACTGGAATTTGTGGTGGGAGGTGTACGGTTCTTTTTAACTTTATCTTTTTAATGTACCTTTTAAAAACCCAACTGACATTGATTTTCCTAGTCAACCCATGTTTTCTATGGTCTTATTTTTTTTGCATGCCATATATATCCTGTGTATTTTTATCAGGTTGATTCCCAATTCCTGATAAGAGTGCTCCTTGTTTCTATTTAATTAGTTGAGCGTCATTTCTTAATTCTCCCTGGATATCCCTTCCCATCCTTTCCCTGTACACCAGGTGGTGTATTCCTTCTGAGCACTTCTCATCACTGAATTGCTGCCTTTCTCCCTCCTCAAAAGATAGTCATTTTTTGGCAAGGGGCATGTTTGTAATGTTTTAGAGCTAATGCTTGCCACAATGCTCGCCTGCTGTTATTAAATTTTAACAGATATTTTTTGAACTCAGTGCACTAGTCACTGTACTCCTACAAGGGACATGAAGAAGAATAAAAAGAACCACTGTCTAGTGTAGGAGATAGGAGTGCCTTAGGAAACTATATCCATTAGAGACCAGAACTCCAGAGAGGGCCCTATCAGGATGTGGGGTCATTGATACCTGTGGTAACTATGGAGTCTTAGAAGAGCGGATGTAGAGAACTTTCATCTGTTTTTCAAAACTATGCCTAAAAATAGTGGTGGTTTTCTCAAGGATTGAGGTGCAGTGTTACTTTTTCTGCTGAAAGTTATCACTTGGTGCTCAACTGAGAGGTGTTACTGTTCAAATGTGACTGTTACCGCTGTGGCACGAAAACGCTGGGGCAGATTTCCTGTGAGGGCTCTAGGCTGGTGTTCCTGCCAGACTGCCCCCTCCCACTGGTGTCTATTCTCTGACAGACTCTTGTTCTCTCCCTGTCTTTTTTGGACTAAATTTTTCTAGTAATGTGGTGAAAGTGTGCACAAAAAAACATTTGTCAGTCCAACACTTTCTACATGTCTATTTTAGTAACATTATGCCCCCTCAGCAGAAACTACCCCTTTCCTCTGCTTCTTACTTCTGGTAACTACAGGTAAATTTCGTTTTCTATGTAATGGGCTCATTGAATGTAAATGAGATCTTGCAGTATTTTTCCCTTTGAGACTGATTTATTTCACTCCTCATGCTTTGCAGTTCATTCAGCCTTGAGGTAGGCCCCAGAACTTCATTTCTGACTAATAATCTGCTTTTTGTGTCTGTCACAGTTACCCATGGAGGAGAGTCTTTATGTTTTCCTACCTTGTGACCATGAGCATCAATATAGAACGTTCTGCTGCATTCTTGCCTTCACTTATTTATATATACCTAGTGGTAAAAGAAGAACAATATCCAAGGCAATCATAGAATTGGTTGAAGTTATTTTATATTGATTTGCACAGTAGGGAAGCACTTCTGATGAAAGGGTAAAGAATGTTCTACAGAAGAAAGGTCTTTGAAAAATCTTTTCTCATATATATATATATATTTTTTGGGGGCATCACTGCTCTCTGGTGGTGGGAGTAGGAGGCCCAGCCCCACTGCTGGAATTGAACCTCCATCCCAGTGGGCTGCAGTCCCGCGCACAACCACTACACCACCGGGGCTCAGCCCCTTTTCATATATTTTTAAGAAAATGGACAGTATAGAATTAATTGGTAAAAACAATTTATGGTCACGTAGGTATTCATACAGTATCAGTTTGGAAACACAGTTATTAATGACTGACCCTAAGAGATTTTAGTCTGACCTTTGGAGTTTCACTTTGTCAAAACTGCATGCAGATGATTCTTTAATAGAATACAGTTCCCAAGGAAAAATGTTCTTCACCAATTAAGCCACATCGTGTTTCACTAAATGGCAGGCCTCAGGAAAGCAATTGTTTTCTGGACTTATGATTCAAGATTGTTTTAGAGGGATAAGCTGAGTGGGTCATTTCAACCTCTACTTAATCCATATTTTACATCCTCCAGAGGCACATAGACGGTAGTCTTAAAAGTGTGGGATCGGCCATCTAAGGGGCTAGTATCTTTCTGACTGGAGAAAAGAAGGATGATGAAAATGAAGGACAGTGAAACCATTAGCCCCGTGGTAATGTACCCCATAAACATCATTCTTCTAAACTCCGAACCAGATGGTACTCAGCTATCACTACCAACTGAAAGGAAGGTAGAAAATTGGAAGGCCCTCGAGAGAGTAGGTAGAAAATGTATTAAATGCCTGAAAGTTATTAAAGAAACCAAGCTCACTGGTTGGCTAGAGACTGGGGGAACTTCTAAGACTTGGGCACTTACCTATCCTTCAGGTCTGGAAATGAACCTGCCATCATAACTCCGTTCTCAGCCAAACCATAGACAAGTCTATGTGGGGGAGAGTGACACTAACAAGGTACACAGAACTTAAAAGATCAACCATTTAGGATCAAAAGGGGGGCCAGCATTTGTCTATAGATGAAGTTCAGAAGACTTAGGAAAGGAGGAAGAATGGAAACAGAGTAAATGGAAGAAGTAGAAGAGATGTCACATTGAGGAGATGGCAATGAATGAAATGAAATGTGTATTAATTGTTGAATGTAAAACTGATGATCTCCTCTCTGCCAACTTAAAATACAAATTTATCTTAAAATCATAACCTGAAAACAAAAAGAAATAGTCTTAACTAATTATGCAAAGTAATTGATTGAACTCTACCTTTCCCCCTTTACTGAGATCAACTAATAACAGATTACTTCTGGACTGGCTGCAAATAATTAGGCCCTCCCCCATCCTGCAGAAGGAACCCTGGTAGTGTAGTGGTTCTGCACTGGACTGTTTCCCACAAAGTCATCAGTTCAAAACCACTAGTCTCTGTATGGAAGTCAGGGCTTTCTTAAAGAGTCAATCTCTGAAATACACAACGGCAGTTCTAACCTGTCCTAGACTGTTGCCTATGAGTCAGAATTAAACTTATGTCAGTGAGTTTGAGGTTTTTAACCTACCTGCAGCCAGGAGAATTTTCAAAATGTGAATTATGGCATCATGGTTTTACAACTCTTCTTTTCTAATAGAATATGATAGACTTAATCAGTGACTCACCTTTATTTTTGTCTTCTTTATCTGAGGGCCTTGGTCATCTAGAGGGTTAAGAATGGGGTTACTCACTCAAAGATCTGCACAGACTTTTTGATTCCATGACATTTGAGTCTAGGAACCAGAGCAGCTCACCTCTCTCTTGTAGCATAGGGACTTTCTGAATCAGAATGGACTTTGGGGCAGTGGATTGATTTTTCTCTTTTTAGGCCACATTGTACTGTTTGCTTCTAGACCTTTGCTTTTGGGGCATTCAGAATGTCTACATATAGAGTGATATGTTCAGAATACACCTTATGTTCAAAGGTATGTGCCTTTTGGTTATGTTTTAACCATATAAAGTGCATTGATGCATCACACAAATAACACTCCCACACCCCAAAAATGAAACAAACCTAATCCCCCCAAAATAAACAACAAAAACTCCCACCTGGCACTCCCTGGGGGAAATTCCCGTTGACAAACCACATGGAGCTGAGAGAGCCGGAGGCCTGGAGCTGGAGGAGCCAAGTAGAAACCCATGTCAGTGCTGAGATTCTTCCACCCCACTGGATCTACAAGACTTCCCACCCACAGCCCTCTGATCTTCCTGCATTTGGCATCATTGCATAGCTGCATGAGTCTAAAGAAGACTTCATGGACTAGTATTGACATTTGGGGTAATATTGGACTTATGGACTTGATCTGGACTGAGCTGTTTTCTCAATGTACAATTGCACTTTTATATAAAGCTCTTTCTTGGGGGGGAGGGCATCACTACCCTCAGGTGGTGGGAGTAGGAGGCCCAGCCTTTGCTCCTTGGAGCTGGAATCGAACTTCTATCCCAGTGGGCTGCAGTCCCGCGCACAACCACTACGCCACCGGGGCTCACCATAAAGCTCTTTCTTACACACACACACACACACACAACCTATTTCTTTGGGACCAATGCACTTTTAATTTACTTTCCTTACTAGAACATTTCATGTATTGTTGTTGCTATTATGCGTCTTTCAGTTAGTTCTGACCCATAACAAGTGTATGTATCAAGTGTATGTAACAAGTATATCACAGAATGCAGCACTGTGTGGTGCTAACCTAGACCATTTTCACAAGTTTTCATAGGATTGAGCCCCCAGTTGCAGACCCTGTGTTTGTGTTAATCAATCTTGTCTAGCATCTTCCCTTTTTCTTTGGTCTCTCACGTGTTATTAGAATTCATGCAATGGTACTGTTATGGATTTTATGCCTAGGCTTTTCCCTCAACCTAACCGGGTCTTGCACCTTCCATTCCCTTCAACTCTTCTTTCAGAGACTAGAATCTAAGCTTGACTTGAAGTCCTGTCTCTCCCTGATGAGAGTCACCTGGCTTCTTCAGACCCTTTTCAAACTCATGGCCATCAGATTCATGCCAAGTCATAGTGACCATGTAGGACAGGGTAGATTTGACGAAGGAGCCACTGGTCATTTCAGTCTGCTGACCTGGAGGGTCCCAACCCACCTTGTATCCATTGGACCCACAAGGCACCTGCTCAGTCCCTCGGAGGAACCCCAAAGTTTCTTGCCCTTTCCTCAGGAGTCCTAGGAGTATTCTGTCATCTCCTCTAGGAGGCCCCTCCATAGTACTGTGTGATGGAAAGAAACATCCAATCCAAGGATTTTTCTTTTTTTTGGTGGGGGGGCACCACTGTCCTCTGGTGGTCATGGGAGCTACCCAGGCTTGCTCACAGAGAGCTACTGCTGGATTTGAACCGCCAAGCCAATGGGCTGCAGTCCTGCACTCAACCACTACGCCACCGGGGCTCAGCCCCCCAATGACTTTTCTATATGCTTTTCAAGTCATCATTTTATCCTTGCCACAAGTCACAGAACCTTCTCCTCTATGCAGAGAGCCTTTGAGTGATTTGTGGGCAAGGCAACATCAAGAAGCAGAGTTAATTTGTGTAATTTGTACAAGGCTGCACTGTGAACATCCATTAAGAATGGCATTTGAAGATTTCTCTGACATTTGATACCTAAATCTGAAATTTGCTGAGCTTTTTATTAAAAGTAAAATTCTCAGATGTACATTTTATAGCCATTAGTAATGAGTTTTATCCTAAAATTTAGTTCCTAAAATTATGAGCAAATGCCATAAAGTAAGTAATTCACTGTTGGTGTGTGGAATTACTAAAAATACAAAAAAAAAACTTTTCAAGAAAAATTTCAATATTCATCTTAAAGCAGAAAAATGCTTAAACATCTTAAAATTGAGCTTTCTAAATAGCTATAGGCTTCATTAAGAAAGTAGGCTAATTATTCCACTGCTTGAAAAACTGACTTGAACATCTAAATAATTAAATAAAAATGTAAATATTTAATACTCTGGTTTATTGTTACAGGGTGTTTATCAGCTCATTACTTTTACTAGTAGAAAAATGTCTTTGCCTTTTTGCTCTTACTTCTTCTTTATTAGAAAGAAACCAACAGCATTCTAAATGGCCACTTTTCTTAGTTGTTTTAAAAGTGTTTGTATGGTACTATGTAGACGTGCGTGTGGTAGCCTTCCTGCTACCATAGTTTAATCATGAATGCAGTTTTTGGAATTCCTATGTATTGTAAATGTCACACTATTGATTTAGGTAGTCCTTTCTTACAATTTTTAAATAAAAGTTGAAGTTCTACCTTGGATGTCCATGCAGGTTTAATTGTGCTGCTTAATGATTATGGTGGTGGTTCTTTTAAGTTCAACAAGGTAATGACTTATACTCAGCATGATGTGAGCTGTGAGAACTACACACACACACACACACACACACACACACTTCTGTGAAATGATGATTTACTTGTGGTGTTTAATTAATTGCTGTTGTTGTGTTTTCCTTGTTGGCACGGACCGGACTAAATAATAGGTCATTGTTGTTCAGAAGGGAGACCATTGTTTTAACTACTCAACCACTGTGTTTCTTGGCGATGTGGGGTGTGAATAAAAATGTGTGTGGGGGAAACATCAGTAGGTGTGCTGAGCTTTTACAATCTAAGTTCATAATTTTACCTTGGTAATTTCTTGAAAGAGGCCATGTAAATATTGAATATGAATGTCTGAAGGAGGGCAGCTCGCACGCAGGTCTCGTGCTGTTGAGCTCATCTGGCTCGGTGCTGACCAATCCATGTGTTTCAGTGTAGAACTGCTCCCTAGGCCTTTGGTGGCTAAAATCTGAATTAAAGCAGAATGCCAGGCTGTTCTTCTGGGTGGTGCTCAATGGGATCAGACCCCAAGTCTAGGGGCCTGGTTGGCAGTCTTTCCGAGTGGCCTCTGCCCTCTGCTGCTTGTGCTGCTTGCAACGTCGCTGGAAGCAGTCAGTAGCTGGTTGAACGACACCTTCATTGAAAGCCCTGTGGGATGGTCGGGAGGGGTGTTGACATAAAGATAGTATAGCCACGGCTCTTTTATGAAACATATAGGGTAGAAGCTTGTTCCTATTTTTAGGAGTTTAGCTAGACACAGAAACTATAGTATGATTCAACTTTATGAAATTGTGTGAAGATCACAACAAAATATGTTGACTAAATTAGTCCAATTTGGGATTTTTTTATCACATAGGGATAAATATGTAAAATTATGGTAGTTCCCATATGACACCATTGGGCATAACAACTCGAAACGTCTGGTCATAATCAATTATGAATAATTTGTTGAGAAAGAATAAATTCAGCTAGCTTCCCTAGCTCTTTCCTCCCTGCCCAGCAGAAACCAACATCCCCCAATTTTTATTTATCGTATTTATGTATGGATGTGTACACTTTGCCCTCTTATTAAGTAAAAAAGATGAAACTTTCAACTTCCATAAAGATTTTTAGTCTGGGAAATCCACCGGGGAAGTTCCTGTGAGGATCTAGCTGCAGAGTTCTTGGGCATCTTGACCAAGACCACATGCCGCTCTGCTCTTCTGTATTTTTTTTTTTTTTCAATTTTTGAAAATGAAATATCAAAAAGAAAATTGTAGTTTTGATTAGAATAGAACCAAAAGACTTTCCTGAAGGGATAGAAAGTTCTAGATTTGTAAGCATGTTGGGAAAATTCACAAGAGAACCCCAGGGAGAGAGGACCAAGAAACCTTCACAGAACTTGAACATGTATGGAAAATTAAGGTATTTACAGGAAAAGTAAAAACGAATTGGTTCAGATAGACACAGCTGTGCTTTTGTAGCATTAGACAGTTAAAGACCCTGTATGCATTATTATGAATCATAGAGTTTGAGACTGTTTGTCAGCCTGTGGGTGTCTCAGGGGCCAGCCTGAGTGAAGATGCTTCCTGGGAGGGGGCACACTGTGGGAGGAAGGAGAGAAGGGGTGCCCACAGGCTTCCTGAGGTCTTCCTGCTCGCCGACGTCCCACGGGTAGCTCAGAAAAAGCATTTAGCAGCACAAATGGAGTCCAGCCAGCAGTGTTGGCAGACGCTTCTTGATATGCCAGCCAAGCACCTAGGTATTTTAAAGCACTTTCACACAGCCATGCTTTTTCTGTTTCACATCTAGAGGTTGCTTACTGTGTTCCTGCAGGACAACTAATAGGAAAGGAGGGTAGAGAGGAACTAAAGACAGGAAAAATCTCCTTAACTTTGTCCTGGAATTAAATATGGCCACGGGTACCAGGCGCGCCTCCTCTCAATTGCAGGACTTGCCTGCAGAGCACCTGTTTCCGCACTGGTAGTATTTGGACACCAAGCGCTATCTGAGAGAACCTGGATGAACTATAAAGTGTTGCTACATAAGGCCCCAGTAGAAAAATTGAGGACCTGCTGGCGCAGTGATTAAAGGTCTCAAGTGCTAATCATGAGGTTGCTAGTTACACCCCTGAGAAAGTGCAAAAATACATCAAGCACTCTCTGTTTCCATAAGGATTTACAGCCTTGAAAAACATATGGGTGCCCTGTCGTGTTCTATATGTTTCCTTTGAGTCAAAATCAGTGGGTTTAGGTTTGGATTTTGGGACAAAGTACTTTGGACAAAATAGATAATAGCTTCCAGGGGAAGCTTTTGATAATTTATTCATAGATACATGAGGCAACACATTTCTCTCCAGCCCTCTTGAAAACAACTGTTTGCTATGTTGAGCTAAGCTTTCATCTACCGCAAATCAAATGAACTTGCTTGTTAGATTTGGTAATTGCTTGCAGGTGGGTATCGAACAGTGCAATCAGTAAAAATCATCACAGACTCTAAAACTGTGGGTGGCTGCTTTGTGCATCAATTTACTTCTTCAGGAATGGAGAGAATAGCGCTTCCACTGTCTTGGCTTGTACCTCAAACAACTCAATCCAAACCCAAACTCCCTGCCGTGGAGTCGCCTTTACCTGGGTATATTGTTGTTATTAGGTGTCATTGCACTGGTTCCAACTCACAGTGACCCTATGTACAAGACAGGGAAACAGGGCCTTGCTCCGGGCCATTCGATTGTTATGTTTCAGTCCATTGTTGCAGGTCTTGGACCAATCAGAGTGATGTAAGGAATGTTTGTTAAGAGTTACAAATACTTACTATTATGGCAGGTTACCAGAGAGAGAGGAAATGGGAGAGCTGGCCATCGAGAAAATGTCACGTGTCCCATGTATGAGCCCTTCTGAATACACAAAGGAGAAGAGCCATCAGACTCCACATCTGCCCAACAATGGTTCTTGTGAGGCAGAAGTCCGGCATGCCTCCACCCTCCAACTTCCTTCATCATCCTTCATTATCCTGTTCTGATGCCAGTCATCCTTCCCAATTCTTTAGGTACCATCATCCATTGCAATGGCTGTTCAGAATCAGAGTGAGCCTATAAGCAAGAACTATTGGTGCTGGAGGCTGAAGTTCTAAGGTTTACTGAAAGCATTAGGCAAAAACAAGGCTACAGGAATTGATGGCATACAAATCAAAATGTTTCGGCAAGCCGAAAGCACTGCACACACTCACTCGCTTATGCCAGGAAACTTGGGAGATACCTGCTTCACCAGCTGATTGGGAAAGCTCCATATTTGTGCTTATTTGAAAGAATGCTCAACAGAATGCTCAAACTAGAGAAACTTATCATTGATCATCTCAGCACAAGTAAAGTTTTGTTTAGTTAATCCAGCAAGGATTATAGCAGGATAGTGACCGGGAACTGCCAGAAGTTTATGACAGATTCAGAGAGGGATTCAGATCAAAGCATATCATTGCTGATGTCAGATGAGTCTTTATTCAAAGCAGATAATAGCAGAAAAGTGTTTTCTTGTGTTTCATTCATGCATTTGAATGTGTGGACCATAGTAAACTGTGAGTAACCTTGAGAAGAAATAACATTACAGAAAGGGAGGATTTTGACACAATTCATTGTGCAATTTGGAACTTGTTATGTATCAAGAGGCAGTGTGCAAACAGAACAACAGAATACTGTCTGGTTTAAAACCCACAAAGGCATGTGTCATTATTGTATCCTGTTACCATATCTTCCCAGTCTATATGTTGAGAAAATTGTACATGAAGCTGGATTATATAAAACGGTACAACATCAGGATTGGTGGAAGGCTTAGTGACAACCTGCAGTATGCAGATGACACAATCTTGCTTGATGAAAGTGAGGGAGAATTGAAATACTTTCTGATGAAGATCAAGAATTATCACCTTCAGTATTGATTCCTACTGAATGTTAGGAAGAACAAAATCCTCACATGATGATAAATGAGAAAAAATTGAAGTTGTCAATGATTTTGCCTGGCTTGGATCCATAATCAATGTGCATGGAAGACGCAGTCAGGAGATCAAAGGTAAATTGCAGTTGGCAATTCTGCTGTACAAGATCTTTTTAGACTATTGGAGAGCAATGGGATTTCTTTGAGGACAAAAGTGCACCGGACCCCAGTCATGGTATCTTCCATCATATGGATGTGAAAATATTACTCTGAATAAGGAAGACTGTAGAAGAAGTGATGCATTTGGATTGTGGTGCTGGAAAAGAATACTGGAAGTACCATGGAGAGTTAAAAGGACAAACAGATCTCTTTTGAAAGAAGTAAGTACAGAGTGGCCATTAGCGGCAAGGATGGAAAGACTTTGTCTTTCATACTTTGAACATATGGTCAGAAGAGACCAGTTCCTGGAGAACAACCTCATGTTTGGTCAAGGGGAGATGCAAGGAAAAAGAGAAAGGCCCTCAAAAAAATGGATTGACACAGTGTTTGCATCAGCAGGCTCAGGCTTAGGAACTATTGAGTAGATAAATCTGCTGTACAAGGTGGTGCATGGGAGAGTGCAGTCTTTTGGTCTGTTTTGCGTCGGGTGGTTATGGGTTGGAGCCTACTTGATGGCACTGCCCCCCAAAAAGAGTCACAGCCTGGGAAACCCACCATGGCGGTTCTACCCTGCCCACTCGGACCCTGCCGAGTCATAATTGCTTTGATGGCAGTGAATTTGAGTCTTGTTTGAAATTTTTATGTACATGGGATCATACAGCATGTAACGTCTTATGCCTGCCATGTTTCACTCAACATGTTTTTGGCATTATCTGTGTGGCTGTGCATCAGTTTGATTGTTGTGGAGTATTCCTTGCCGGGGCTGTCTCACAATTTGTTTTTCTGTTTGCATGCTTGGTGATCATTTTGTGGTTTCTTTTGAATATCTAGATGCATATTTATTAACCTATATGCATCAGAGCAGACTGTCTGAATTTTGAGATATGTGTGACTTCCACTTTGATGCATCATGCAAGCATTTATTCCAAAGGGATTGTACCAATTTGTGTGGCTACCAGCACGGTGTGTGCCTTCTTTTACTACCTACCCTTTACAGATGCAGGTGTTCTCAACTGTCCTAATGCCACGACCCTTTAATACAGTTTCCCCCCAACCATAAAACTATTTTTGTTGCTATTTCATAACTGTAATTTTGCTACCGTTTTGAATCAGGTGACCCCTGTGAAAGGATTGTTTGACTCTCAAAGCAGTCGCAACCCACAGGTTGAGAACTACTGCTTTGTATCCTTTTGATGCTGAAGTAGCTCATGGTGGTTTTCATTTGCCTTTCTAGGTAGCTAGCTAGGCAATCTATTTTTCTTCTTTCATGTGATGCTCATTTAAATCCATTATGTATCTACATCATTTCTTTTGTTTTGAATTGAGGTTGCTCTTTGTCATAATGAATTTTTGAGGGTTCTTCAGATAGTCTGGGAAATGAGCCTTTTGCCACGTTAAGGTTTGCCTTTGTTGGGCCTTGCTTTTGGATTACTTAACTGTGACTTTTCTTGAAGTGCTCTTTTGTTTCAGTTGGCATAGTTGCATTTGCCAGTACTTTCCTATAGAAATCGAACTTTATGTGTTGCAAAAAGTTCAAGAAATTTCCATCGTTTAGCATATTACACTGGGATCTTTAATGTATCGTCCATTGGTGTTTATATGTTCTCAGAGAAGGGAAAAGTTTAATTTTATTTCATACAGATACCCATCTTAGATCAGGCTTTCCCCTTCGCTTTAGATTGATGTCACTGTCCGAAGTGATGTGAAGTATCCTAGCTCACTGATCTCTTTTTGCGTTTAGCACTATCTCGATATCAGTGATAATGATATGACTATGGTTCTGTTGTTAATTGCCTTTCAGTTTGCTTCCACTCAAGACATCCTTATGTATAACACTGAAATGTTGTCCCATCCCGTGTCATCTTCATTATTGTTGGGATGTTTGAGTGCATTGTTATACTAGTGTGTCAAATCATTTAGTAAGACACCCCCTCCTTTTCAGTAATTCTCTCCCGAGCATGATAGTAATTCTTAATTGTGTGTTCAAAATAAGCTAGACAAAGTTACCTAAATGCCTCATCAAGGAAACACTGTACTGTATTTCTTCAAGGATAATTTGTTCTGTTGACAGTCTATAGTGTAGTCAAAATGTTTTACCAGCATCATAATTGAAATGTATCAATTCTTCTGACTGCCATTCCTCACCTTTTCCCTCTATCTTTGGCAAGCATTTGAGGTGATTACAAAAATTATGGCATAGGTCAGGGACATCTTAGTTATCAAAGCAACATCTTGGCATTTTAAAACTTAAGAAGGTTCTTTTGCAGCAGATTTGACCAGGAAAATATGTCATTTCATTTTACGATTGTTCCTTCCAGAGTTGCAGATTGTCAATATAAATGCCACTAAATCTGCAAACCCCTTAATACTATCTAGATTATGATGCACTATCATGACTTTTAAATAAAGTCTGGTTGAGCATACATCTTCAGAGTGTTTGTTGAGCATTTCTGAATAATCCCTGTCCCTTTCCAATGTGAACACACTTGGTGCACTGTGGGAGGAAGAAGGGGCAGTCTTCTGTCAAGACTTAGAGCCTTGAACCCCAAGGAGCAAGTCCGTCCTGTGCTAGGTAGTCATGAGGAGTTGGAATCAACTTGAATGCAACAAGTTTGCTTTTGGTTCTAGATGTGATTTGTAATTTAATTCTGTGGCTGCCATACCACAAATTCTGTATGTATCCAATCCCTTTAAATTGATCCACCAAGGATTGCTTTGTCTTGATGAATGTTTATGTGCAATTGAAAAGAGATCTCCTCTGTGTCATGTCCAGTTTGAGGTAGATAACAGCCAACTTTGTTGGCCACCTCTTCTTATCTGTAATTATTGGCTGTCTATTTTTAATCAATTGCTAACAAAAGAACATGAACATCTTCTAATATAATTGTTTGTATGTTGTTTTCTTTGAAATCTGTCACCTTTTGCTTTAAAAGGTTTGAAACTGTTGGACATATTGGGGTACTGTTTTTTTCTTGTTGTTTTTGACAATTTTATCTGTTTACTTATCTGTTTATCTGTTTATTAAATGCACCTATTTCTTCCAGGCAGTGTCTTTTTTTTTAAATCTTTATTTTATAATAAAGATTTATTTGTTTAATAATACCTACTTTATTTAATAATACCTACCATTCTTTGTGTGTGTGTGTGTGTGTGTGTGTGTGTGTGTGAGCATCACTGTCCCCTGGTGGGAATAGGAGGCTCAGCCCTGCTCCTGGAGAGCTGCTGTTGAATTTGAACCGCCAACCGTGTGGGGTGCAGTCCCTCACACAACCACTACATCACCAGGGCTCAGCCCCCAAATCTACCATTCTTATGCTAAATATTTGTATGGTAAATTTTCCCATCCTTTCCATTTTAATTTTTCTAGGTCCTTATATATCCATGCATTTGCTACATTATGTAGATCAATGATGACACGTTTAATATTTTAATTTGCCTTTTAATTTTTATCTATTTCTGAATACTTTACTCTGAAACAATAATAATTAAAACTTTGCAACATTGTATGTGAATTTCTGCCCATGACTTTATTTTGCTTTAGTTTTCATGTTTTACTTTTATGTCTGGCATAAGAATCATAAATTTATATATATATATGAGTTTGTATTTATGTATACCAAATTCTCTACATGTGGCACGTACACTCTCACATCACACACATTGTTAATAATTACCTTTAAGTTGTTTCTTTCTCATAGTGACCCTGTCTACAACATCACAAAGCACTACCCAAACTTCCACCAACCTCCCAATTGATGTGCTTTCATTTTACTTGTATTCATAATGCATAACTCATTAGGTGGATTGAAGAACCAGGTAAGAAACCAAGTGATGTTCATATTCATATTCATATTTGTGCTCCTTCCAAAAAAAGGAGACCTAGCGCCCTGCAACCCTGCATGGTCCTCACAACTGTTATGTTTGTGCCCAGTGTTGCACCTCTTGTTGCATAGGTGAATCGAGCTATGTGGAGGTCTTTCTTCTCTTTGCTGACCCTCCAATTGCCTGAGCAGCGTGTGATTTTTCAGAAACAGTTTCTCCTTTGGTGTAGAGTATGTTGGGGCAGTTATACTCAGTCATAAATTGATAAAGGGATTAAGAGTTATCACTTTGATGACTAAGGTATGCCAGAGCCAAACCAGAGTGTTTTTAAATGGCCTCATATGCGTGTGGAGCTCTGGTGATGCAGTTATAAAATTGGGCTGCTAATTGCAAGGTCAAGAGTTCGAAACCACTAGCAGCACCTTTAAAGAAAGACGAGGCTGTTTGCTCCAGTAAAGAGTTACACTCTTGGGATCCCACAGAAGCAGTTCTGCTCAATGACAGTGAGTTTGGAAGAAGTGATACATTTGGGTTAGGGTAATGATGGTGCTGAAAGACCCACCCACTCATAGCAACCAGAAGGACTGAGTATAACTGCCCCAACCCACTCTACACCAAAGGAGAAACCGTTTCTGAGAAATCACACCCTGCTCAGGCAATTGGAGGGTCAGCAAAGAGAAGAAAGACCTCCACATAGCTCGATTCAGCTATGCAACAAGGGGTGCAACACTGGGCACAAACATAACAGTTGTGAGGACCATGCAGGGTTGCAGAGCGCTTGGTCTCCTTTTTTTGGAAGAAGCACAAATATGAATATCGTCCATTTGCTTAGCCAGGTAGCTAGGCACCTTTTCAATTTATTGGCACAGATAAGTGAGTGTTTTTAGTGTCTCATGAGTTTGTTGAATTAACTGCTATTCTGTCAATTCCACCAGTTGTCTGTCAGTTTGTGGCTCTTTGGTGGCTTTTTTTGTTGCTGTGATTCAGGGAGACAGCTGGTATTTCAAGTACCAGCAGTGTGACTTAAAGTGAACAGGTTTCAGCAGAGCTTCCTAACTAAGAAGAGACTGACAAGAAGGAATAGCTGTCCACTTCTAAGGAGTCAGCCTCTGTAAACCTCATGATCCGTAGTACAACACTGTCGGACAGAGTGCCAGAAGATGAACCCCTCAGGTCAGAAGGCACTCAAACATACTGGAGGAGGAGCCACCTTCTCAAAGTAGTCAATGAAGTAATGGTATAAAGTCTGTGGGACTTCATTTCCTGGAGGGACATGACTCAAAATGAGAAATAAACAACTGCACCTATCTATTCCATAATTGGAACATGGAATGTATAAAGTAGAAATCTAGGAAAATTGCAAGTAGAATTTTTCATCACTTCTCTTTTTAACAACACATATAATTATTTCCAGATGGAATAAATATACATTCTGGGAAGAGAAGATGGAGATATTCAATATAATCTAAAATGAGGCCAGAAGTGGATTATGGAACATGCCATCTGGATGGTACCCCGCCCCCACCTGAATTTCGAGAGCCTCTCTAGAACAGATTTGACACATTAAACACTCATGAGAAAAGACTCGATGGGCTGGAGGAGGATACCAAGAAGAACATGCAGGAAGAAAGCAAAAGGTCCTTGAAATGACAGACAAAGAACGATCCAAGTGGCTATGTCAGAAGGGACCCTAGAACTGACTCTGGAATATCGAGGAACTCAGGCAAATGGAGGAAATGATGAAAGAAAAGTGCTGAACTTTCAAAGGGCAGCTTGGGAAGGCCTGTCTCCAGAAAAGGACATCATGCCTACTAAGGTAGAGGGACAGTGAACAAGAAGAAGCTCCTCTGTGGGACAGATTGACACAGGGGCTGCCACAAGGGGCTGAAACATAGTAACAGTTGGGAGGTGACATCCAGGCCAGGTGGTATGTAGGGAAGCTCTGAATCAGAACCAGCTCAGAGGCACCTGATAACAGCTGCAGCAGAACCCAAAATAACACTGTCCTGTCAATCCCTGTACTCTTGGATTTTTTCCTTCAGCTAATTCAGCCCCTTTGGTTCTAGATCATACGTGGCTTCCTGAAATACTTGGATACTGACATTTTTCTACAGCTATTTCATCTCCAGATAGGTTGAGTATTTTTCCCTTTGATTTTCTAACTTCAAGTCTTGGTACAATTTTATTATGATGCTTTACTTTTTCTTCTCCACCTGCCTTTTGAAATTTTCTGTTCAGCCTTTTCACTTCATTTCTTTCATGTAGCTACTCTGTTTAAGAGCAAGTTTAGAATCTTTTCTGACATATGCTTTGGTCTTTCCTTTCTGTCTTTCAAAAGACCTTTTGCTTCATGTACTTAAAGCTTCTTGTATTTAACGTCATCATATAATCTGTCAGGTCATCTGCCATTTAGTCATCAATGTGCTAAAACTGTAATGACAGATGATTTCTAAATTCAGGTGGAATATAAGCAGGTTGTAATTGGACTTTTGTGGACTTAACTTTTCTTCAGCTTTAACAGGAGCTTTAATAGGAGCAGTTGATGGACTTTTTAATAGTACAGCTGGCCTTGTTTGGCTGATGTTATTAGGCTTCTCCATCATCTCTTCCCACAGATCGAGTCAGTTTGAATTATCTTTGGTCCATTTGGGTGATTCACGTGTATAGTCCCAGTTTATACTGCTGAGAAAGGTGTTTGCATTGTGGAAATTTTTTTCAGTCATGTTCTCTCCAGTTTCATTTCTGTTGTCAAAGCCTCATTTTCTTAAGAAAAAGACCTAACACTTCTTTGTTTCCCTCTTTTGCATTCTAATCATCAACAATTATCAGTGAATTTTGATTAGGTATTTGGTTGATTTGATAATGAAGAAGTTGGTAGAATTTTTCAGTTTCATCACTGGTTTTAGTGATTGGTGTGTAAGTTTGCATACTAGTTATAGTAACTAGACTTAGAGGTGTATAGTTAATGTCCAATAACACAAAGCGTTGTAGTTTAGGAGATATCTCAATATGTTCTTATTTTTAATGAAGAATGCAATGCCACCCCTCTTGAATTTGCCATTTTTGACATAGTAAACCATGTAATTGATCAATTCATGACAGTCAATTTCAACTCATGCACACCTAGGACATTGATCATCTTTTTCATTTCCGATACCAGCAGTCACCTGTGGTCCACAATATTGAGTGATTTAGGAAGCATCAAAAGAGTATGAGAAAAAATAGTCATTATACCAAAATCAATTGGTCAACTTTCAGCCATTCCATGAGAAAACATGACCAAGGAAAGATAGCATTAAGGAAGTTCAAGCTGCGTTGAGACTTTGAACAAAAAAATAAGACTCCAGGAATTCAGGGAATATCAAATGGGATGTTTCAACACATGGGTGCAATGCTGGAAATGCTTTCTCAATGGTGCCAAGAAATTTGGAAGATTTGGCCAATAACCTGGGACAAATTCATGTTGGGACTTACTATCTTCTTAAAGGAAGATGAACTAACATAATGGACAAATTACATACCAGGATCATTGGTAGCTAATTTTGCTGCAGGTAAGTGCTGGCTGCAGCAGTACCTGAACAAGAACTGTTAGACATGTATAGTTTCCCAAAGTGGGTGTCATCGCCCCCCAGTGGTGTGTGGAATGATCTAAGGGCATTGTAAGAGCACATACCTACACTTTATCCTGGATTCTGGGCTGAAGTACAAAAGGTTTTCATTGCTAGGGAGCTCTTGAAGAATTTTTCTTTTAAATAATTTTATTGGGGGCTCTTACAGCTACTACAACATTCAGTATATCATTTGTATCAAGCACATTTGCACACATGCTGCCACATACATTTCCAAACATTTTCCAATTGAGCCCTTGGTACAAGGTCCTCTTTAAAAAAAAAAAAAAGAAACTCCCCTTTCCCCTCCATTCCCCCCCTTTTTTTTAATGAATCATTTTATTGGCGGCCCATACAACACCCATCACAATCCATAACAACATCAATTGTATGCAGACCACATTTACACACCCATTGCCATCATCACTCTCAAAACATCCTCTCTCCCTCCAGGCCCCCAGTATCAGCTCCCTATATTACCCTTCCTACACCCCTTCCCCTTGAACCCTTAGTAATTTACAAATTGTTATTTTTTTCATACTGTACACTGTACAATGTGTCCCAACACTCACTTCCCTGTTGTCCGTGTCCCAGAGAGGAGGCTACATGTAGATCCCTGAAGTTGGTTCTCCCTTTCTATTCCTCCATCCCTCCCCCCACCTGGTATTACCACTCCTGTTACTAGTCTTGATGGATCATCTATCCTAAGTTTCCCATGTTTCCTACTTCACTGCACATCTCCTGGTCTAGCTGGATTTATGTGGTAGAATTGGGATCTTGATAGTGGGTGGGAGGCAGCATGGGAACTAGAGGAAGGTTGCATATTTCATAGCTCCTACCCTGTATCTTAACTGGTTCATTTCCTCCTTGTAACCCTTCTGCAAGAGGATGTCACCTCACCATTGATGGGTTTTGGGTCTCTAATCTGTACTCCCCCTCACTAATAATAATATAATTTTAGCTCATTGATGCCTGACACCAGAGAATTTTTGTTTTTTAAGAGGACAGTAAACCATATAAGTTTTGGGAACCAGCAGAGGGATGTATTTACTGATCTCAGATAAATCTTGGCTGAATGCCAGGATATGAGACAAATGTTTACCTGTGCTTATTGACTGTGCAAAGGGATATGTTTGTGCATCATAACAAATTACAGAAAACATTGCAAAGAACGGGATACACCAGAAGAGTGTTTCTTTTGAACAGAGGAAAGTGGTGCTGTAGTTTAAAACCAGTAAAAGTGCCCCACAGGGTTGTGCCCTTTGCCATATTTATTTCAGTCTGCCTGCTCAGCACAGCCCCTAAGAAATGCTCTACCTGGAGAAGAACTCAACATTAGGATTGGAGGACTTCTTAATATCTTTTGATATGCAGATTATACAACCTTGCTTGCTAAAAGCAAAATTTAAGAAGGCTTGAAACATCAAAGATTGCATTCTTTGGTATGAATTATACTTCAGCACAAAGACTTCAAAAATCTTTACACCTGTACCAGCAAGCCACATCAATATAATCTGAGAACAGATTGAAGTTGTTAAGGATTTCATTTTACTTGGCTTCAAAATCAATTTCCAACAAATCAGTGTTTTGAATTGGGCAAATCTGTTCAAAAGATTCTTTTAAATGTTCAGAAACAAATGTTTTACTTTGAGGATTAAGGTACAGCTGATCCAAACCAAAATATTTTCATTTGTGGCATAGGCATGCCAAACCTAAATAATGAATACGGACTGAAGAAGAATTGTTACTTTTGAAATAGTTGTTGCTGAGAATATGGAATATATCACGGACTGCCAGAAGAATTAAAAAAATGTGTCGGAAGAAGTGCAGCCTCGATATTACTTAGAAGGAATAAGCTTGACTTATTGTCACTTATGGGTAATATACACAGACATGTATATATAGGCTTTGTTTTAATATGTTTATTTTTACAGGCTTTCATTGGCTACACTGCTCACAATAACTCATGAATTATAGAGGCAAGAAGCAGATACTTGTATAATCCAATGAATTATGTTTAAGTTTATGTAAAAAATCAAGTTGTAGAATTTGACTAATCTCATTTGAATTCAAATTTATTTTAGATTTTTGAAAATCCCCAACAAATATCTGCTTCTATTTATTAATCCTTATTCAGGATAGCAGTAATTCTGACTGTACTCCTTTTTGCCTTTAGCTACCTCCGTGAAAGAAGAAATGTAACTACCTCAGCAGGAAAATGTGTGTCCCAGCACAGTAAGTGTTTCCATTTAACTTCACTGTCACATAGCACTCATTTGTTAAAATTACGTTTGTTAAAATTGTGATTGAATAGGCAGCCCACCTGCAGAGTAGGGAATAATGGGAATAACTTTCTACCTGTGCTCAAATCCCTTCAGACACTTTTAAAGGTGACTGAATTAAAGAAGAGTCATATGCCCTGAGTCTCCTTAGAAATTTGCACATGCTTATGTTAAATGGCTTTCTGTGAAAACTTCACTTAACATTAGCCACAATCAAAGGTATTTACTGAATTAAAGTGGGCCTGAAAGTCTGAGCTACAGGACGAAATTATATGGAAGGACATTTCTCCATGGCAACAGGGAAGGCATGGCATTATTGCTGTGGTAAATTGATCTTGCCTTTCTCTCTGTTTGAAAAGTGTGCAGATACATGTTCAGGAACATTCTTCTTGACAAAAAGATGGCAAAACCTTGGCTTTTTATAACAGCAGAAGCCACAAGTGTTGAGTTTTTTCCTCTCTTGTGAATCAGCACACTTTATGGATGGTAAAAATTCTCTTTAATATTTTAATAGACACTCCCTTATCTATGATATTAAAATTATTTTAAGTGGACTCTGAGATATTGGAGAACAAACTATCCAGAAGTTATGCTAGTTACCTTTTTGTATGCTTATAGAAAATTATAAAGGAATGAAGATTAATTCTCTGCCATTTATAGAGTTCTCTCCTTTAGAAAGTCAGATTAATATGGCATCTCTATAATTTTCATTTGTATGTGAAAAGTATGTTATATTAATATGGGGTCTTAGAGATTCATGAAGAACTTAAATGCTACAAATTATATTAAGAAATTGGGAGTCAGAAAACATATCATGGTTACTAATCAATATATATACACAGTGAGTCCTACATCAAAAAATTAAGTTGATTAGGTTTAAGAATTAAGAGTTCAATTTTATATTATCAAAGAATAAAGCCTAAGATATGTTGTGGTATTGCTATAAAATAAGTACATACTCTGTAATATTTTAAGATAACATTTCATATTATTCACATCTTTGCATTTTCATCCTATAATTTTTTTCAAAAGATTCAAGTGAGGAGAATTCATCTTCTATTTTTCCGTATGGAGAGACTTTTCTCCTCCAGAGGCTAGAAAATTCCAAGGTTGGTTCCATACATTTTAACTGTTTTTCTCATATTCAGTTCTTCGTTCTTCTACTTACGTCTACCTCTTCATTTTTCTATATACTGCTTAAAGAATGTATGATTTGAAGAATGAAGGGTCCAGTCAGTAAGATTCATGTTTAATGTAATGATGGAATTCTGCAACTTTATATGCCGTCATAGCATATTTCAGTTTAATTTCAAGTGATACAAAAATAGTGCGTTTTTCACATTTTCGACAAGATGAAGTTGTTTTGGAACTCTGCGCTCTAGCGGTTCTATGTTGGGCTGCGATCCACAAATTCAGCGGTTTGAAACCACCAGATGCTCCAGGGAAGGAAGAGGAGGTTTCTGTTCCCAAAGCGAATTTCAGGCTTGGAAACTCACAGGGGCCAATTGTTCCTTGTCCCATAGGGCCCCAGTGAGTTGGCCTCGACTTCATTCCAGTGAGTTGAATTTTCTCAGAAGTGATTTTAATAATGACAAAAGATAAAATATCAAAAACAACAAAAGTATCCTGAGCATGTTATCTTTTTTCTTGTATTCAACTGTAGACTTGTGAAGTGTTCTTATTTCCAACTATAATTAGTCTTTATTATTTAGTTTATGATTCAATTTTTCCTTTATGTTACTTATGCCTGTTAACTATTTGCTTCCATGGTAATAGAGGACTTGGAAGACAAAAAGAAAGTGACATAAAAGTAAAATGAATCTGTTAATTGTTCAGCTGCATTTATTAATTGAGTTTAGGACATAATCATTTATATATAATACTGAACAATTCAATGAAGGGCTACTATTCACTATGGTCTCCTACATTTTGCTAATTTTCTGAAAATTATTTTATTGGACATCTGGTTAACCAAACTGCTTCCAAATATTGTGGTTCTTCATAGCATATTACTGCAAAATAAAAATAAAACAGCAATGTAATCAATCAATAAAAGTGCATTTATTTTTATAGAAGAAATCTATAAAGAATGAATTTTGGACCCATGAAGAAACACTTAAAGGGAACACAACTAGGAAAACAAACTCTCTTTTGATCAAACCAAGGTATGTGGTTATTTGATCAGGGTTAAAATTTCAAATAAAACACTAATATGTTAACTTCACACATTATAATGTAAATTTAAGAAATAATGCTTACATTGGTTCAATCAAATATATTGTTTCAAAATGTTTTTGTAATAGAACTAATTTTGTAATATCAGTGGCCAGGAAAGTGAGTAAAGAGCATTATTTTCTTACTCTAATTAAATCCTCCCCATGCCCTCAAAGAGACAAATGTGTAATGATTATGAGCGTAACAAAGAGGCATAGATCATGCCTGTGCTGTGAAAGATGAGAAGCTGTGTTCATATATAAAGTAACAATTTAATACATTCCTTTGATATATTAAAGATGCAGACACTGTACAATGTAGGGTATTCTTTTTATTAAAAGCTTGGAAGTGCCATGGGGTTTGATGAAGATTTAGTTATTTGGGTCACATATGAACTTAGCAGGATTGAAATGCACCAACTTAAATTATAGTGTGTGTATGCAGGTGTGGGTGTGTGGATGTATATGTGTTTGTGTGTGAGTGTGGGCTTGTTTCCTTCAACTTGATTAGGATTTGGTATACCGAATCATTACCTAAGGTTCATTTTATTTTCTATTCATCCTTCAATTCCCCAAGCTAACACTTAATGTTTTGCCTTGATTAGTAGTTTTGCTTAGGAAAAAATAAACAAAAATTATGCTTCTTTAGCAAACATTTGATGTGCTCATATTATAATAGAAATTTTGAAAGCCTAACTTAATCTTTAAGGGAGAAATGAATTTTTAGAATATTCAATAGAATGTAATTTAACCTCCAGGCAATTTAATTGATTAGCAACTCTAAAGTTGCTATTTAACTGATTAGCAACTGTCAAATTTTCCTGCTCTTTAAACTTTGTAATATGCTGTGTAATAAAAATAAATGACACCTAAGTCATGTCGCATTCTGGGAGAAAACTAACACGACCCTTTTCCATTTAGCATGTATGACAGCAGGGCTGAAAATCCAGGTGAAGACAAAGTAGAAGATATCTGGATACCTCGAGAGGACAAGAATAATGTTCCGTTAGACTCTCCTTCTGAATCAGAATACTCAACAGTAGAGGAATGTTTTCACAGTTTAAGAAGGAAAAATTCAAAGGCATCTAAATCTCGGACTCAAAAAGTATTGAACTTGGACCCGCCTACTCGGCACAGCTACCCATGTAGCCCAGCAGGTGGAAGTGTGGAGGCCTCCTCAGGCACGTCCTCCAACGCCATCACCCCTTATGCCTGCTTCTATGGATCCTCTGCCAGGAAGGTTAAATCTGGGTGGCTGGACAAGCTCTCTCCTCAAGGGTGTGTAGCTTTTCTATTCTTCAATTTTATAAGGAGTGTATTTTTTAAAACAAGTTTCTGCTTTCTTAAAAAAAAACGAGGCTGAGCTAACCATTCTTTCATCCATTAGCAGGACATCTTGCAGATGCAGTTCTTTGGCTTAAAGAGTGACTTGTAATATGCTATATGGAACGCTGAGAAGAGATTCTGTGTAACAAATTGTAGCCAAAATTTTTATGCTTAATGTCTTGATCTTTAATGTTGCTTTCTCACTGTACACCCCAATGCACTCTTTCGTGTCTCAAATTGTAGCAAAGGTGAAACAACAGCAAGAGACCAGACTGAGTCAGAATTACTTCACCAACATTGTTTGACTTTGCTCAAATCATAGCAGTGTAGTGTTGGGGAATATAAACTATGTCATTGTTAGATTTTGTTTTTTACTGTCATTGATAAATTGTTCAGATGTTAGTGTGTTGCTTAGAAATTCAGGGCCCCTTGAGTATTATACTTTTAGAACATTTATTATCTGTGGTATTTACAAAATAATCGGTGCCCTGAGAGTACTCAGAAATGTTTGGAGAGGGATAATGTTTAATTAGAATTGTCTTTAGGCATCCTGATGTTCAGATGTCCTTTTGAAATATTCACTTGAATTGCTCCTCATAAATTATTTAAATTATTTTGTGGTTAAGCTTCTCCTGTTTAAATAGATAACTTGATGAGCCCCTATAATGTGCTAACTTTTCTTGCTATGGCCCTAAAATGGTTCAGCAGTTTTGAAATTCCTTGCTTTGATCTCAATTAAATTTTATTAGGAATTATCTGAGACCACCTCAGATGACTAAGAAGAACAGGAGTGAACATTTCTTAAGAAATAGAGAAAGGAGGGGCATAGAACTCTCAGAAATCTTATGGGTCCTAATTATATTTTTAATCATTTATAAGATTGCACCATCTGCAACATTAGACCATGAATACACTAAAGCAGAGTCTGCCTTGGTGTACTGCGTACCACATCTATTTTTCTAGTGCTGAGTATTCTCAGCATAAGCATATTCAGACATCAAGATATGAGTCAGCATTCAAATATACACATTGATGAAGTGAAACAGTGAAGCTGGATAGTCTCAAGCCTTGTAGTCATTTCTGTAAAATGTAAGGGCTTAGGGAGACCCCAGTTACTCTAAGTGTCCCCGAAGGATTTAGCTTGCCTGCAGATGGAGAGCCCCCGGGAGCTGTGGTTTCCCATGCGGTCTCCTGGGTGGGACTGCATATGCTTCCGACATACTTTGACTCTGCCAGCACTGGCCTCCATGAACAGTTAGACCAGTTTCCTTCCCTGTCTTTATCAGCACTCTTCCTTTCCACCCATTCTATTCTGAACTTGCCTGAGGTGAGATGCTATAAGTTTTCTGGATTTGCATTATTTCATTCTGGGAGAAGTAATTGAGTGTTCTGGTTGAAAAGGTTTTTCTCCCCAGTGCCAGGATAAGGGGTGTGGGAAAACAAGCAAAGGAGCTTGCTGTATCACCAAGAAATTCCAAAATGTATGATTCTGTTGCTAGGCATTGAAAGAAAAAAAAAAATTAACTGGCTAAGGAAGCATGCATTTATTTATTTGGAAGTAGAATCTGAATCTTTTTCCTAATTCAGCAGTTCTCAACCTGTGGGTCATGACCCCTTTGGGGGTTGAACGACCTTTTCATAGGGATCACCCAATTCATAGCAGTAGCCAAATGCCAGTGATGATGTAGCAGTGAAGATAAGTTTATGGTTGGGAGTCACTACAGCGTGAGAAATTGCATGAAAGAGCAGTGGCATTAGGAATGTTGAGAACGAGTGCCTGAATTCCACTTGGAAGGCTACTGTGAGGGTGTTTAAGAAGCTCGTTCTTTAGACCGAGTGGTCCTACGCCTTTGTTTCCAGAAGCTTTTCGCCTTTGTGCACTCACGAGATCCATCACTTCTTCCTGTGGTGTTGGTGGCACCACTACCTGAACACCACAGAGCAGGCCTCGGCCAACTTCTGAAAGTGGCCAGATCGCACGATCTTCATTGCATCTAATCCACTCAGCAGCTCTAGCATGACTACATATAATGTAGACCAAAGGATGAGACTGTGCCCTAGTAAAACTGTATTTACAAACACTGATGATCGACCAGATGGTGTTTATGAGCCAAGGGAAGATAAACTAGAGTAGAGGGTTCCCGGAAATCTCATCTCATTACTCCCTTGGGCCCCTGTGGACAGTTATAGCATCTGAAAACATAGGAAGCTATTGTCTATTAAGCGTACCAAAATAAAGTAAAAAACCACAAACAAACACACACACATCCAAACCTAGTTCCATTGAGCTTTGAAGTCAACTCACATAGAGACCGTGTGTGTGTGTAAAGGAGCCTTGGTGGAGTAGTGCTTATGTGTTGGCCTCCTTACCATTTGAATCTACTACTTGCTCCTAGGGAAAAAGACGAGGAAAATGTGCAGGGAGTGGACACAGAGCTTACATTGTGAACACTGGGTCTGCAGAAGGTTATGGATGACGATGGAAGCCCCGAATCCATTTGCTGAGTGCACACATGGATTAAGCCTCCAGTGAGTCGGCTCACATTATAGTTGAAGGATGTGGATAGCCCCATTATCTGGTCGATATCATTGTGAAATTGATTCTGGCAAACTTTGTTAGGTCAAAACGTAATCGCATTTCAATCTCCCTTTTGCCCTATTTTAAAGATTTTAGTTTAAAAATATGAAGGGGAAATACAAACGGAGTAAGTCTGGTGAGATTCTTCTCACCAGAAACCAGGGGTGTGAATAGCTTTCCTGTTATGCAAATACATTGGGAAGCAGACTATTGGGTTAAACTGTAACACCTTATTTGCTCTTACTTTCTATCTTTTAAAATTTTGTTCTCGTTTTTAATATTTTCTGATTTCTTTTCAATTGATGTTTTAAATCTGTTTAACTGTGTTATTTAAAAATTTATTTTTCTGTGAATGAAATCCAAGATAGGCAAATTTATAGAATCAGTAACCAGAAAGAGGATGCCTTGGGAGGATAGCAGGAGAGGTTGGTGGAGAGGGATGGAGATCTAATAAAGATGAATGCCAAAATGAAAAAAATGTTCAACAATTGATTGTGGTTATGATTGCGTAATTCTTGGTGTGATTGAATGATTGATTTCTGTGACACTTGAATTTTTTATCAGTAAAACTGTTGTGGGTGGGGAGGCAGGGCAAGCTACTCTCAAAGTCTGATAAGTAATTTGTTGAATACAGAAATGATTATCTGAATTGTCAATGTCATCTAATTCACTATTGCGTGTTTTTTTTTTTTTTTTTAATTACAGTCTTGGAAACCCACAGTAGCAGTTCTGCCCGATATCACTAGGCTCTTTGTGAGTCAGAATTGTCGGGATGGCAGTGAGTTTTGAGATATAGGGTAGAATAATTCTGCCTCATGGGGTTTCTAAGACTGTAAGTCTCTTCTTCTGGGGTATTTGCTCTTTGCTTTAAGTGTCCTCAGAACACCGTGGGGTAGACCTTGCCTGTCTGTAGTTTTTGCTCCAGTGTTTCCTTGGGATTGGGAATCTGACCACCAGCTTTAAAACTCTATAGTTTCCATCCAGCCACTCTTTTAAAATTACCGAATATACTTGTGTAGAAGCCAAGGTATTTTTTCACAGTTTTTAATTGTTTTTGTGATAAAATTAGGTGCCTTGGTTGATATTCTGGTTAACTCATACTTGAGTATACACATTAGTGTCTTAAATTTTCCTTGACACAGATGTTCCAAAAATCTAAAGCTAGAAAAAATAAGGGAGGTACATGGTATTTTGCCATAAAAAAATCAGAGTTTTTTTTTTCTTAAAAACCAGAATTTTTCCCCCATTTGCTTTGACAAGTTCAAAACACTGATAACAAAAGAACACTTTACCGAGTTACTTTCCTTCAAATGTCTTTAAAAACTGAGTCTTACTCTATAATTTAGAGATGTTTAGAGTGGTTTTCATACTTTAATCTCAACTGGAAATGACCCAGGATTTCTTTAATTATGTGACGTTACACAATTATTTTCTTATTAGATATTGGCCAGTCTTCAACTGACATTTCCATTTCAAAAGGAGACACCCAGACATCTGAAATATACAAATCATGAATTTGACAATTTTAAAATTCTTTTTTGTGAGAGAGGGCAATTTCAAACACCACTTGGAAAATGATAATTGAGCATGGCCCTTTGTGTTTTATCTGTGTTTTGACATGTCATGCTAAATTTTAAGAGAAAGCATTTTTTTTCCTTGAAAATTATAAACAGCAGAGATTTCACAGCTGTTGTAATTCTAGCAGATTTCCAGCCACAAATATGGTGTCTAGAGGTCAGTGAATTTTCTTACTAAGGCTTTGAAATTAAAAATACTGTTTGTGAAAAATGAAGAGAAAAGAAAATAGTATCTGATGCAGCGACTCTCCTGAATCCCCTCAACAACAAATAAGGAAATCGGCCACCAAACATTGGATGATATTCTAAAGTTTGAGGACATCTCAGTAAACAAGGCAGTAGGGCATACTGTGTTTACTCTTGTATAAGCCAAGTTTTTCAGCACATTTTTGATGTAGTTTTTGTGGTAAAATTAGGTCCTTCAGTTGATATTTGAGTTGGCTTATCCTCAAGTATATATGGTACATTAAATATATAAATCATCTAGCACAGGAGCACTATGGAGAAAAGTTAAGTGCTGTATATACTCGAGTATAAGACGACCTGAATATCAGCCGAGGCCCCTAATTTTGCCACAAAAATGGCATTAAAATGTGCTAAAAAAAAACTCAGCTTACACATGAGCCTATGTGGTGATTATAATTTATCCCAGCCTTTCTGAACTAATTCTGCAAGATGCTATAAGGAAAGGGGAACCTGGTTGTTGAATAAGGTCAGGGGACACTGACTCCAGTGTCTGTCCCAGGAGACACACTAATTAAGACCTCCAATGAATCTCAACAGGAAATCTATTCGCTATTTCCTATTTAACTTAACCCTTTTCTAAATCTGTTATCATGTGGAATTAGTGTTATGCAAAATAATAGAGCATACCTGTGATATCTAGGGTGTATGTCATGTCACTTGAGAAGATGTTTTGGTGCTCCTGTTTCTAGTTTGCTTTTGGTTGAATCTTTGGGAAGTTTGAAATGACAGCACAAGGCCGGAACAGCAGCAGCTGGACTTCAGGGGTTAACTCAGCCATTCTAATGTATGGTTTGCCTCAGAATTCATGGATACCATCTTTGTTGATTCAAGTTAGGGCAGAGATGAAATACAATGACATGAAAGCAAACCCAAAAGATTGAGTATAAAAACTGACACAGAAAATAGCACAGTGTACACCAAATTATGAGATTTGAGATGGGGGAGAGAGCATTTCTTAATGGAGGGGAGGTTTCTGGGAAGTGGCTAAGATTGTAGCAGTCGTGTTTTAGGTACAGCTGTTTCCATACTTAGTGAAAAGACACTAAGGTTGAGGGCAACCAGATAGCAGTAGAGATGGGTAAGAGATATTGAGACCAGAATGGAGCTAGAAGCTATTTTCTTGATGGTTGGACTCCACACCCCAAAGGATGGAGCTGTCAGTCAATTACATGCATAGATTCAGCAAATGAAAAAAACAAAAAAGAAACCAGTGGTCAAATTCCAGGAAAAGGTCTAGTGTTACAGAACTGCTATTCATTACAGAGCATATGCTGTTCATAGCTTAGTAATTGATTTCCTCATGTCCATTGAAACTCCGAGGTTCCTTTACTGGGCTGGTTCCCTCGCCTGGTTGTCTGAATGAGTTAATTCTTGTAATATAGCTCCTGAGTTGGCCTTTCATTCAAAGGCAAATATAGTGGCTTGTCTTCAACTGACCAAAGTATTTTTTTTAATAAGCCATCTTAATGGGGACTCTTATAACAATCCATATATCAATTGTATCAAGCACATTTGTACATATGTTGCCACTATCATTTTCAGAACATTTTTTTTTCTGCTTGAGCCCTTGGTACCTTCTTTTCTTTTTCCCCACCCTGCCCCCCTCCCACCCTCATGAAACCGTGATAAATTATAAATTATTATTTTAAAAGTAATTTTACTGGGGGTTCTTACAGCTCATCACAATCCAGGCATATCTCCATTTTGTCAAACACATCTGTACATATGCTGCCACCCTCTTTTTCAAAGTGTTTTCTTTCTACTCGAGACCCTAGTATTAACTCCTCGTTTTACCCCCTTCCTTCCCCATGCTCCCTTGATAATTTATAAATTTGTCTTTTTATCTTTTTTCATGTCTTACCCTGACTGCTATCTCATTTCTCCCCTTTTTCTGCTGTGTGTCTCCATGTCATGGGGGTCATATGTTGACCATTGTAATTGGTCCCCCCGTACTCTCACTCCCCAAACCTTTCCCCCCTAGTATTGCTATTCCCCTTGTTGGGCTGACCAAACTATTTATTGCTTATCAACTCACCTTGCTTAACTTAAAATTGAATTTTAAATTCTTGATGATAAGAACACTTTTATACACTCAAATAGTTGGCTCATGTCTTTAGTCTGGCATAAAATTACCATAAGAAGCAAATACTCTTTAATATTTAATTTTTAGTTTGAGGGAAAAATTTGTTTCAGTCTTTAGTAAAATGGCGTAGCTAATCTCTCTTGATGAGTAAAGCTGCAGAGATATGCCTCTGGGTGTTTTCATGAGACTGACTGAAGTTGGAGTTGCCTTTCTGCCTTTCATTTGCTGTGTGACTCGGTTTCTCAGAACTGTCAGTTTTCTGTATTGAAGAGGAAGTATGTGATGGCGGGATCATTTGTGAAAGGAGGTCGCATCGGCCTGGCTCTGAGTTGGTCCTCTGTAAACTTTAACTGCTTTTATTTTAGGATGAATCTCATTGTAGGCAGGTACCTTTTGCTATTGTTAGCTACCACAGAGTTGGTGTGGGCCTTAGCCACCCTGTCTAGCAAGACAGAAGGAGGCACACCCTGGCCCTACACCAGTCTCTCATGATTTTTAGACTAGAGTCCATTGTTGCAGCTCCTATGTCTGTCAGTCCTTCTCATGCAGGGCTGCCTTCTCTTTTGCTGTCCCTCTACGAAGCCTGGCTACCCTCTCTGTCCTTTGGATAATGTCATTGAAAATGAATTCTGGTCGAGCAGATCGATCCTTTCATAGGCATCGTCTGATTGACCACAGTGGCAAACTGACAGTGATGAAGTAGCAATGACAATAATGTTATGGTTGGGAGGCCACCACAACTTGAGCAACTGTGTGAAAGGGTTGTGGCATTAGAGAAGCTGAGAGCCACCAGGTTAAACTGTAAGAAAATTCTTCATTGCTTATATCAAAAAAAAGTCACTTTTCTCCACCTCTCAATTTTCCTTATCACGAGGAAGCCACCTTGAACCCTTTCAGCAGTGTTCTTTTTAATTACTTCAAGGTCTTAGAAGAAATCATACTTCACAAACTTAATGTTGTTAGGATGGTTCTTTTTGGTTTCTTCCATGTTAAGAATTGGCTAATGATGAACTATCAGGAGATACTTTAATTCTGGTCTGCCTATCATTTCCTTCATAGACACAACCCCTCTCTGTTTTCTAGTCAACAACAATTTTATATAAATAGCCCATCTAAATTATATCTGTATTAAGTTTTTACTTTTATGTCTATGTGAATATTATTCATAGTTGAGACCTACAGTTTCAAAAGTGCTTCAAGAAAGTTCCTGGAAAAGTTGAGAGAAAAGAGAATGGAATTTTTCCACATATTTTTGAAGCCTTCCTATCTATTACAGTCATCCTTCCATGTAGAACCTTTTAATTTTCCCTAAGATAGATAATTCCAGATATTTTAAACTTAATTTTTATATGCATGATTGCTATTAGAATAAAATTGATAGGAGTGAGATAATGGTTTCTTCTTTCATAAATTCTCCCTGAGATGGTGTGATACTCAAAAGTATTGCAAGTGTGTGCATCTATCCTGTGACCACGATCGACCTCTGACCACTATTTAGTTCACGTGAGCTGCAAAGCACTTTGAGGGCTTCCTCACTGTTATCCTAGGGATTTTCTATGCCTCTGTCTTTTCTGAGACCTTTTTTTATTATTAATTTTAACCCCTCCTTTTGGGTCTATGACAGGAGGTAATTTCTCTGAGATCATCTACATTTGATTTTGTTTCCTGGCCTATGTACACTTAAATGATCATTTAACATGGTTCAGAAATTTTCACAGGAAATAATACCCCTCCTGGATCCAGACTTTTCTAGATCTAAAGGTATTCTAGAATTTGTTTTGATGACTGATTCTTGAGCTTATCTAGTCTTTCAGTTCTTGAAGATGTCTCTTTTGATTTCTTACTTCTCCATTCCATTTCTAGAATGCCTGATACTTTGATGTAAGGATAGTGGGTCTAGCAGCCTGATAAAAATCAAGTTTCTCTGTTTCCTAATTTTGATCATTTTGAGAAGTTTCCTTTCTTGTGTTTCCTAACTCCCGTTGGTTTTCTGTTTTACTATTTTTAATATCCCGATCAGGTCCTTAGTTGGGAGATTCTTTTATATTTTGGATATAATATCTTTGCTTAATTCTCTGAGACTGTTAATGGCCTAAGAAACTCTTCCCTGTAAAGTCAGTGTCTCTCATCTATTCTTCCCTACACATGCAGGGGTGGTTCCCTCCCCATCTTTTAGAACCATTTTACTGACGTACGTAGGCCGATAGGAAACACTGCAGGGTGGCATCTGTCTGGATGCTTCTTAAAAAGTGATCTTTCTAGTCATCATTTTTTTCTTGAGGAATCAGCAAACAGTATTTTTTGTAATGCGAACTTTTTATTACAGCATTTTAAAATAGTTTCACCAGCATATAATTCACATGTCATAGGATTTAGTAGCCCAGTGATAGTAAGAATTGTACACAATACATTTCAGAACATTTTCTTCTTCCTGGAGACTCTTTGTGGTTACCTCCCAGCTTCCCCGCTCCGTCTCCAACAATGCTCCTAGATAATTGGTAATTCAAACACTGTCTCTGTAGATTTACCTATCCTGGATTTAATATACGGACAATCATACAAACAAAAACAAGAGACAAACAAAAGCAGCAATGACAAAAGAGACAAATCTTCAGCAAAAGAGAAAATAATAAAGTGGAAGCAACTTTAAAATTGATCTAAAGGGCGATCAAATAAAACAATGTTACATTTTATTCTATTTATATCTATCATAATCAACTTTATAATGCCTTCTGTGTGGTAGCAAGGCCATTCACCTTCCTGTACTATGATCAGAGAGGGTTTAAAGGACACATAATCCATGAAGGGAACTAACCCTACAAATGAATCTTGGGCTTCCACTCTTATCTATAGCTGTCTGGATGTGTTCACAATTTTAGCTCTACCATTGCTTCCTCCTTCAGGTTTAGATTGCATTATTTATAGTTCTTGTGTCAGACAGATTAGTGCATGGCTTCCATGTAGATTTAGTTGACGCCTCCTTTAGATGGCTACTTGTTTTACTACTCCTGTTTAATACAGATCTCCTCAAGAGTTGATCGCTTTGGGGGAACCAAGCAGGGAAAGTAGACTCTATGTCTCCATATTTGTATTCTTTGATTCTATTGTTTTAAAAACTCTGTTCTCCTTCAGCCATGTCTGTGTTCCAGATCAGAGATTCCATACGCTACTCTTTCCAGGGAATAAAATTCTCCCAACTCAATTGAAGAAGGGAATGTAGGGTAGTTTTCCAGGGGTGTGAAATGCATGAGGCTGTGGGCTGGAGTTGTGGTTGGAGGTTGAGTTTCACCTGTTAAATCATCTTTCCCTTGATTCTCCGATTCCTAGCAGGGCCCCTCATGTTTACATTCCCTTCCTGAGGGACCTGGGGCCTCTTTTCCCTGAGACTTTCAGGATTTTGTAGGGTATATTGCTTTCACTCTCAATTTGGATCTATTACTAGCTTCACAATTAATTCTTTGACGTTTGCTAAGCCAGTTTTTGTTCCTCATTTGGCACCCCAGATTATTAAATACTGTCCCCTTTTGTTTGCTTTTCTGATTTATTTGTTGCAGTTGGTTTATAGCTATATATTTTGTATATTGTGGAATTATTTGCTGCCTAATTATATTTTTTGAAATTTTGAGAGGAGGCAAAGTGAATGCGAACGTTGAGTTCCTCATCTTCCTGAGAAGCTAGATTTATGTTGCATGCTTTACAGAGTGTAATTTCATAAAATTCAGGGGTAGGAATCTTTTAGTAAGCCTTTTTTCATATACCATATTGTTTAGGTACTGAACTCTTGAGGGAAAAATTTAAATTGTACAGTCACACCTTACAATTGAGCCTTGATCATTCACTTCCAAAAGCCTCTTAACACCTAGTCTTTTATTTTAAATGTTATTCCTAGCTTCCATCTTAGCCATACATAAACCTGGAATGCAGGAGAATGTTTCTGTTTTCTTGCTCCAATGATTAGATTCAAATAACTTTAGAAATTATCAATTTTGGTTTGTCCAGAAGGGAAATTAACAAGTTTATATTTGGGATTTACTTAGGAAAAAACACTTCATTGCTCGACTATAGCATCAATGAAAAGTCTCCATGTTCAAATCAGTAATTGAACAGTAATTCAAATCAGAAGTTTAAAAAAATCCAGTAATTAGTTTAATAACAAGAATACATTATTTTAAAATTGTGGTAGTTCCAAAGATTCTAGTCTACTTATGCATAGAGGGAAGAATAAGATGGAACATGCTTGCAGATCTTCAGCGTCTGTGGCTCTCGGGGTCAAGGACAGTGAATTGAGTCTACATGGTGAACATGAATCTGCGCCTGCATGGGCATGCTCTGTTTTCCTTAGAGATGGTTAAGAACAACCAAGAAATACATCTTCTAGGATTTAATGTCACGATTCATAAGAATGGAAAACCGACCTAGAATCTTTGAAGTTTACTTAGAAGAGTTTTAAAGATGATAGTTTGGTGACTCGTGCAATCTTAACATTCGTGTATCACCAGTTAGTTAGACTGGGAGATTTTCTCCACTTAATTCTAAAAGATATAGCCTTAAAAAGATCCCCATTGGCACTTTGAACTGGAATTAGGGTGTCTGCATTAGATTTGATGATCCACATGTTTTTAAAAAAGAATTTTGAAGACCCACATTTTTGAGACAACTGTAACAGACACCAGGTGGTGAGCTGTACTCTTAAAAGCAGTTGAAATTTTACCCCACCTGCCCCTCCAGAGCTCAGGGAAGCGTTTATACAATGCATTCAGTAGCTCTGCACAAGCCTTATAAATTATTCTCAAACAGCTTCTTAAATTTTTTTCCCTTCAGAATCCTAAAACAAAATAAGAGAAAGCCTAGGCTAATATGTTTAATGCATGCGTTCCCTTTTCTCCCGAAGTGATTCTGAAACATTTCTGTCAAATTGAACTCACATGTAAAATGTGTAGAGGTCAAATGCTATTGCTAACTGAAGGGAGATCCGGGATTCCTTGCTAGAAAATGCACCAGGATAGGTTTTGTGTATAGTGATCAGGAGTGCGGTTTTATGGACTGAGATTGCCTGAATCACAAAAAATCTTTTTACTAATTGTCTGACTTGGGCAAGTTATTTAATCCTCGGTGCATGGTTCTTTATAATGGAGAATTTTAAAAGAATCCATAGGTAAAAATGACTTAGAACAGTGCTTTGGACAATATATTATATAAATATTTGGTAATTTTATTAGAAAGTATTTGGTGATACAATGTATTTCCAAGAGCCAAATGTCATTGTGGTGTGTGTGTGTGAGAGGGAGAGGGAGAGAGAGAGAGAGAAAGAAAGAGAGAGAGATAGGGAGAGAGACTGAGGCATTAAGTTCTCCTTATAATTATTTCAGATCAAATTTATTATATCTTCTAGTAGTGGGGTCACTGACTAGGGTGGCATTGTTTTTTAAACTTTTGTCTTTTTCAAAACACACTTATTCAGCAAATTAAACTGTTAGGTCAATTTAAGGAAATAACTTTAAAATATTTAATGAGCTTTTTTATGTGTAATAGAGTAATTATATACATTCCCTGAAGGCTTAGTTCACTGCTAGTTCATTGCCTTTTATATACACTTGAAAGAAATATTTAATCCTTGTGTAGAAGACATAATATTTAAATATAATATTCAAACATTTATTCATTTTAAATTTTGTGTTGGCATTTAGAAGCCTAGACTGACTCAGGCTCTTTTATTATTTAATTGAAATTTTGATAAATCTCTATGTTTACCGATGTAAAATTTAAGCTTCCATTTCAGAAAAAAAAAGAGTAGCATAAAAGAGCTTCAAAAGTTTATGGAAAAGTTCCATTCTCTCTCTCCCTCTCTCATAATAAATGTGTTTTTGAATGGTGCAGTAGATAGGGTTTTACATATCAGACCACCAAGTTTGCATTCATAAGTTCAAACCATACATCCACCCCTCTCACTTCCCACCTCGGATTGCTCTTCTCTCTCTCTTGGAACTCACATATCTGCTACTTAGGTATATGCTAGCTACAGACTATACCGGGCTGTTGGGTCATTTCTGGCTCAGGGAGACTCTGTGTACAATAGACCAGAACCCTGCCTCATCTGGTGCCATGCTTACTGTCAGGCAAAGCAGTTGAAGTTTGGTTTCTATATTTAAAATGTCATGCTGGAGCTCGTGGTTGGAGTCACTGCCTCACTCCATCTTCTTAAGGATTTTCTTCTTTTTTTCTGGGGGCTTTGCCTTTCCAAGAATGATGATGCCCTTCTCTAGGGATTTCCCCCCGCCCCCCCCCAATAGCCTGTGTGGAGTGTGAAATCTCATCATCCTAACTTCGGAGGTGCATCTTATTATACTTCTTCTAAGGCTATATGTATATGTACATAGAAAATATCATTCTGATAATAGGTATCTACATATCAGTATAGGAAGGTGTGTTTGTATAATATAGGTTTTAACATTTTTTTTAACTACATGGTAAGCAGTGATGAGTATTTCAATCTTTCCCTAGTTTCTTATTTGACAACAATAGTAGTTTTAGAAAGTTTTTACTTTGTGCAAGAAAAAAATCTGAGTATTAGTACTTAAAGAAAAAAGGGACATTAGGGATGATACATTTTTTTCAGTTGAAATTTGTTTTGAATTTTGAAATTGTTTTCTATATTTAAGATGCAAGGAGTAAGGATTTCCTAAGGGAGAAAAGAGATTCATTCATTCTTGCTATTCACCTAAATATTTAGTTAACTCATTTTACATATGGAGCCCTGTCGTAATTATTGGTTTTATATCAACAGGCAAAGCAAAAAGTCTATGCCTTAAAACAGTGGTTCTCAACCATGGGCTGTGAGCCCTGTGAGGGTCAAACAACCCATTATCAGGGGCCATCTGATTCATAACTGTGGCAGCATTGCAGTTATGAAATAGCAATGAAAATCATCTTATGGTTGGCGGGGGCGGGGGAAGGAGGTCACCATACCATGAGGAACTGTATGAAATGGTTGTGGAATTAGGAAGGTTAGAAGCATTCCTCTAAAAGATCTCAAAATCTACCCTGAGAGATAAATGAAGTAAACAATGATAGCTTTAACATAGTCTGTCCAGTGTCATTGAGGAAAGAAGTGGAAGAAGGGGGCAGAGGAAGCTGCAGGAACTTTAAGGTGGTCAGAACTGTCCACTTGGAGGGAATGGCTTCAAATCTGGGGGCCCAGGGACAGAAGGCATCACAAATGGGGCACGCAACCAGATAATGATGGTGATCTACAGTCTCTCAAAATATATCAAGTAAAAGTGGCTATGCACATGTAATAGTTAACAGGGAAGTTAAGAGAAGGACATGATTGGGAGAGCATCAGAGGGGCTGAGTGGCTCAGAGGATAAGCCTGCTTATGCTCTCTCTAGACAGCAGTGGGGCTGTACCCTTGACAGCTCTGATGCCTGACCAGTGAGGTGCTTACCTAGTTAAATAGTGGCCTCTCGGAGTGATCCATACATTTGACAAGCACTGTGATACCTGCTTCTGTGTGGTCTCAGACTTTGTGGGTGCATTGAGTATGCTGCCGTCCTTCCCCCACCAAATTTCATCATTATACAGGACCTTAGAATATGATCTCATTGGGTAATTGACTATTTGCAAGTATAAATAATTAAATGATGATGATGTCTTGCTGGAATTGGGGTGGTCCCTGAATTCCACTTAACTTCTATCCTTTTGAAGTCGAGAGGAAGACTGAAAGAAGGCAGACTTGTGAAGACAGGGCCAGAGGTTGGAGTGCTGCAGCTACAAGCCAGTGGATACCAAGGATAGGTAGCCACAACCAGCAGCTCGGAGCGAGGAAAGGAGAGATTCTTCCCTGGCGCCTTCATGAAGGGGCATGTTCTCGCCGAAGCCAAAACTAGCATAGGATAATGTTCTGTAGTTTTAAGCTACAAAGTTCTGGTAATTTGTTTCGGCAGGCTGAGGAAGCTAATCTAGACCTCCAGCCATGGATCTAAATGGCAATAGTATTCCAAGCAAGTTCTAGGAGTCCTAGTGGCTGCAAGGAAATCATTTTAAATAAGCAGCATTAAAGTAATCAGTACCATGTCTCCTGCCCCCACCTACTCTGTTGTGTGCTTGAAGTTGGGTTTCTTAAATAGTCTCTCCCCACCTATAAAAAAAATGTCCATTACTTGAGTGCTAGTCTTTGGAGGTATGTGTGTGTGTGTGTGTGTGTGTGTGTGTGTGTGTGTGATCCTGTATGTACTGCTAAAGGCATTGTATTTATTCCTGTCCCTTCAACCTTTCAATTTTGCCATATTTTTGCCTCTACGCACTTGATGATCATCTAGTAGAGGATGGACACTCCCCCCCACCCCCGGACTAAAGGACAGATAGGAATGAGAGACATAAACAAGTATATGTAATTAGAAATGTGTTCAGTACTGTGAAGGAAAAGAAGTAAAAAAGAAAGATGCTTTGAAAGAGAGTAAGGTCGGGGTCTGAATTGGCACAGGGCAGCAATCTTAGTCTTGTTGGCTTAGACAGAGCCCAGCAAGGAAGAGGAGCTGCAGGGGGAATGCAGGGGCCATGGGAGGCCCTCGAGGAGCTTTGTTGGTGCACTGGTTACTGAGGGGACTGCTAACTGCAAAGTCGGGAGTTTGAAATCACTAGCCACCCCTTGGGATAAAGATAATGCTTCCTCCTGAAACCCTTGATTCAAGGAATTACTGATAGGATTTGTCTGGAAAAATATCTACTTACCTGCCTCTGCATGGGAAAGCGGAGCCAGTAGGTTATGCAGGGGTAAATTAAGTCCTTGACTACTTTCTAAAAGGTTGGTAGTTCAAACCCAGTCAGAGATATCTTAAAAAGAAGTTATAATGCACTTCTAAAAGATAACAGCTTCATAAACTGCGTAGAACAGTTCTACACTGCAATATAGGGGGCTTACCCTGCATGAGAATCAACTTGGCAACTGTTTAAGTTTGTCAGCAGTAAAGATGAAATAAATGCCAGGTGAAAAATTCATTCTAAGCTTGTGTGTTCACTAAATATTGAACACTATTTAATGCCAAAGAATACTGTTTGCTACCTTAAAGCCCTGAATTATGTGAGTTTGAAGAAAACTTCGGAGTGCTACAAGAAAAAAAAAAAAAACAGATGTCTGTGATGATGTTTTCCATGCCAAGAAAATACATTATCCTTAAGCCACACCTTTAGTGGTTCCTAAAGTGAGTGGTCCTGCCCCTTCCTCCAAGCAGAGGGCACCTGGACAAGTCCAGGGGACTTCCCAGGGTGCTCCACTGGATGGGGAGCGATAGTGCAAAGCTTTTTAACCACTATGGACTTGCTGAGGGTTTTGTTGTTATTGTTGTTTTTCCCCCTGACAGGGGAATTTAGTAAACCTAATAAGTCTGGGGCCATGTGAGCAAGGGAACGGCAAGGGAACAAGATACAAGGTCAGGTAGTCAGTCGCAGTCCATATGTTACATGCTCTTATTCACTCCTAATTAATTCAGTAATGCAATGTGAACACGATAACTTTACTGATGAAGTTGAGAACTTCTCTCTCCATTTGACCAGTCCTGTTACAAGTTGATCATCATCTAAATAAATTTGCTCCTGATGAATGTGGGAGTCTTGCTAAATCTTCTTGAGTGAAAGGTGTATGAGGCTCAGGAAGCAGCTCAGAAAACGTTTCCAAACACCCTGACATTCTATCTTTAAACCTTTGAAAGCCACAGAAACTTTTACCAAGTCTTTATCTTTAATTATGTCAGAAAACTGCAAAAGGGAAAAGGTAATTAAAAAGGTAAACACGGTTGAAGTTTCCCTTTTTCTTTAGAAATGATGTTTTAAATGTGAAATATGTTTTTAAATATCTATATTAAAAGTTACAGTGTCTTTAGCTTTTTTCAGGCACACTGGAAAGCCAGACAGTAGATAGATGTTTAAACCTGTAGGACTATCTGTTCAGAAAGGAGGATTTCAAAACAAAATTAAACAAGGTTACTTAGGCCCAACTAGAAATGAATGGTCTGTGTTCTTTCCTTAGAGAGCCAGCAAACTAGGGCTCATTGGTTTTCTATTCTGGGCAAAAAAGGGAAACACTAGGTTATATTATTATGCTTTATTTATCATGCTAAGTAATTATTTTCATTTTGTTCTTATTTGTGATCCCTATAAAATATATAATGGATTTTGCATCATCTGTATATGGCCAGGGGTTTTCCCCATTTATTTAATCACACATAAATACCTTACTTATGTAAATATCCCTGGAAAAGTTTTGTTATTTTAGTAAAACATCATTCATGCTTCAAAGATAAAAAAAGGCAATAAGTGTCTTGAGAGATGAAAGCTTATATTATCTTCAGTTAGAAATTATCTCCATTAGAGAAAAAGATTCCGCCTTTAGGCTTCTGACTACACTTTGTTTTGCAAGCAGCCTCACAACTGTAGCTGATAACACTGTTCACAGTAGTAGCATGCGCCTTGCTGTCTCCTACCTAGGTCAACTGATTATACAATGCTATTGCTCCTTTTTAAAACCTATATGCCCTTACCAAAGATTTATCTTGTCCTAGAATCTCATTTCATACTGTTTAATCGTAAATGGGAAAGCAGTCCACATAGCTGCACTACAAATGCATTTATAGTACAAGTTCATGATACTTGATGAATAGCAATGTCTTATATTTTACAGAAAGCGCATGTTTCAGAAGAGATGGGTGAAATTTGATGGCCTTTACATTTCTTATTACAATAATGAGAAGGTAAGTGAGTTCTATAGTCTTCAAGAATTATTTTAAGCATGTTTAGTGCATTTTTGTAGTCGCACATTTTATGTACAAAAAATAGTAAGTGGATTATCCACATGAAAAGAATTGAGTCTTGCCATTGTCTAATGTTTCCTTCACTCATGTAGAACTTGGGGTTTCTTGTACTTTTATATCTCCCAGTTACTTACGGAGTATCATTTCTAGATCATGTGAACTGCTGTAAGCAACGAAAAATGACTAAGACATTTCCTTTGCCCTAGACAGTAGTAAGGAACACACACAAAATGACCCAGTTAGAAAATGACCCATTAAGGAGAGGTTGTCTTCTTCTCTGGTCGGAGTTGTTGAAGGACTGGGAAGGCTTCTCCCTGGCACTTCATTTCCTATGGGAGGTAAGGAAGAAAGAAGATATGTACGGGTAGAAACTGGAAAGCACAGGACCGACGAAGCGAGAGAGCGATGTGCGTCAGATGCCCATGTGGCAAAGTCTGGCCCATGAGTGAGAGAAGGGACTTGCCCTCTCTTGCTAGAGAACAGGGTCAAGGCTTGGGAGAGACAAAGATGAGGAGGCGGACTTGTGGCGCTCAGTGAAAATCTTGAATATCTTATGCCACATGGTTGAAAAATCTTTTTTAGACATGGTGTCTTACTGAGGGTGATCTGATCAGAGCTGTAACACGCGTTTGTTTCTTCAGACAAGTGCACTTTTCTTTCCCTCTTTCTCTGAACCTAAGGTTGAGAATTAGAACAAACAAAAATCCAGTTAAGATACTTAGATTCCGTCTGAGCCCCAGTGGCATAGTGGTTGTATGCGGGACTGCGACCCACAGGGTTGGTGGTTCAAATCCAGCAGCTGATCTCCACCAGGGCAGTGTGCCAAAAAAAAAAAAAAAAAGGATACTTAGATTTCAAATGTTCTGGCCCAAAGTTCCTTATAAAATGTTGATAGTATCTTATGTGGCAGCCAGAGTTTAAGTGATATGTCTAGAATCTTAAGAAAAATGGCAGAATTTTTACTTGACCTCTGCCCCCATCTTGTAGCACGTGACCTATCGTGCTTGTATACTGAGCTTCATGTTCCAGTAAGAGAAGCTGGGAGACAGAACCATTACTCTTTAATTAGTCCACTCATTGTGATCACATTTAGACTTATTATTTTTTCATTTGAGTTTTTATCTTAAAGTCACACACGTTTTGCAGAAGGCATGGATGTGGGTGCTGGACAGAAACAGTGGTAAAGAAAATCTCAGTGTGAATTTGCATGCATTTCATTAAGTATGCTACAAAACCCAAACACTCATTAATAGTGAGTTGGTTTCGATTCATAGCAACTCTCTATGAGTGTAGCGATCCTGCCATCCAGCTGAGAAGCAACAAAGCTTACATGGGAGAAGCACACCAACCTGTGTGACCATGAGGTGCCCAGGGATCTGGTGTCAGGCATCCAAGAACTAAAAATTATATCATTATAAACGGGGGGGGGGGCGGTCTACAGGTTGGGGACCCAAAGCCCATCAATAGATGAAGCGACATCCTCTTTCAGAGAGGTTGCAGGGAGGAGATGAGCCAGTTAAGGTACAATGTAGTAATAATGAAATATGTAACTTTCCTCTAGTTCTCAAATACTTCCTCCAACCCAATATTATGATCCCAGTTCTACCAGAAAAATCCAGCTAGACCAAGGGATGTATGCTGGAGTTGGAAACATGGGGAATTTAGGATAGATGATCCTTTAGGACTAGTGGTGGAAGTGGTGATACTGGGAGAGTGGAGGGATGGTGGAATAGAAAGGGGGAACCAATTTCAGGGATCTATATATAGCCTCTCTGGGGTATGGACACAGGGAAGTGAGTGAAGGGACACATTGGACAGTGTATAATATGAAAAAGTAATAACAATTTGTACATTATTAAGGGTTTATGGGGGAAAGGGAAATATGGGGAGCTGGTACTGGGAGCCTAAGTGGAGGAAGGATTCTTTCAGAGTGATGATGACAACAGGTGTGCAAATGCGGCTGGCATACAATTGATGTGTATGAATTGATCGTGACGGGAGTTGTATGGGTCCCCAATAAAATGATTTATAAAAATAAATGGGGACGGGGGAAAGAGGAGCTTATACCAAGGGTTCAAGCAGAAAATATTTGAAAATGAAGATGGCAACATGTGTACAAATATACTTGATGTATGGAATGTTATAAGAGCTGTAAGAGCCCCCAGTAAAATCAGTGAAAAAAATATAATGGCCCCACAGGATTCCCCAAGGCTGTTCACTCTGCAGAAGCAGATTAGAACATCTTTCCCCCCAGGAAGCCACTGGTGGGTTTTAAACTGCCCACCTGCTAGTTAGTTAAACTTCGGCACCACCAGTATCCCTTATAGAGCAATTTGAGGGCTGGCTGCTCCTCCTCTTAGGAGATTCAGGATAAAACATAGAAAGAAGGATCAACACCACCATAATTCACAGTCATTCATTCTTCTTTGGTCTTCCTTGCAGATTGTTTCAATTTTGTGTGTGTTTGAAGTGATTGAGAATACCATGGCTTGAGTCAGGCAAGCCTTAATCTCATAAGACATTGATTTCCAAGGCTTGAAAGAAGGATTTAGCCACATCTTTGCCCCACACTATATGACATCTTTGCTGCTTGTGGTTCTGAGTAAAGTGTGATCCTTGACAATCAAACTTTTTTTTTCCAGTTATCATGAGAATGCTCCTTAGTCCCATGGAAAAGATTTTTGTTTTACAGTGTCGTTTCCTCCATCCTGTATGCTGTAGTCTTTGAACTTCATCAGCAAGTGTTTGAAATTCTCTTCGTGGTCAGCAAGCCAGGTTTATCTTCCGTGTGTTGTGAGTAGTCAATCTTCATTCAAATCTGATGCTGCACTTTTCTTCATGTAGCCAAGCTTCCTAGACTAAGTGCTCATCCTGCAGATTGAAAAAGTAGGGATTAAGGATACAACCCTGTTGCATAACTTTCCTGATTTTAAATCACACAATCTGCCCGGATTCTGTTCAAATGACTGCCCTTGGGTCTGTGTGTAGGTTCTGCGTGTACATCATGAAGTGCTCTGGAAGTGGCACACACTCCTATTTTTTTGCAAAGTCAACAAGACATAGGTGAACATCTTTCTAGTATTCGTTGCTTTCAAGAGATGTGTAATATGAGCATTATATCCCTGTTCCATACTATCTTTTGAACCCAGCTTGAATTTCTGTTAGCGCCTGTCAATATATTGCTGGAACCTTTAATAAAATTATCTTTCTTTAAGGCAAGTTTACTCATATTTGTTAGACATTGTTGAATGATGCCCACCTTCTCTGATCATATTTCGTTGGAATGGGCACACATGGATCTCTTCTAGTTGTTTGGCCAGATAACTGTCTTCCAAATCGCCTAACATTGCTAAGTGATCACTTCCAATGTTGCAAATATTTGAGATAACCTGATTGGTGTTTTGTCACTTCAGGAGCCTTGTTTTGGTTTTACCCAGTGTCTCAGAGTAGCTGAGACTTCTTCCTTCCATGCCATGGTTGTTGGTGATCTTAAAATGGTTTTGGAAAAATTATGCTACATATTCTTTCCGTTTTTATAAAGTTCTTTTTCAATTTTTTTTACCATAGTCCTCAATATTACAACTCATGACTAAAATTTTGCTCAATATTTAGCTTGAGAAATACTGAGTGTTACCATTGTTGGTTTTCTAACTTGAGGTATTTTCACACTTTATATAATAAAATTTTGTCTTCCCAAGCATCCTTTTGAAATACCTTCAACTCTTTTATTTCATCCTTTCTTCCATTTACTTTAGGTCAAGTGTGCTCAGACTTTTTCAGCATGCGAACTACTTATAAGATGATCAAGTCAAAATGATCTACCAACTACAAAAGTGCAAAACATACATTTGCTTATTTATTTATTGCATTTATTCATAAATGCTTTGAGAATTCTTTATATATAGAATGTATGTTTATATACCTTGCATAACAGCATGAGTCCATATTGCACAACACAACACAATTAACCATATTACATTTTTTGTCATTCCCTGAGTTTACTCTGATGACTGCACTGAATGGAATGAGCTAGGAATGCATAATCCAGACAGTAACTGCTGACAGCCAGCCTCAGGCACTCTTCCAAATGATCATCAGTCATGTTGGAATGGTATTTTGACTTAAAGATCTTTATGTGGAAAAAGGCTGACTCACACAAATAAGTAAGAGGCGGATAATGCGGTCAAGGAGGTACCACATTTTCTCATGTTTCGTTACTTTCCCTTTGTGAGTAATTTCCAGAACTGTTCATGCACTCTGGACTTCAGCAGAATGTCGGCATTTAGTGTCAAAATCTCTCATTCTACATGAAAGTGATACTTTTTTTGTCTTTGTACTTGGTCCAGCTCCCCCACTCTTTTTAATACCCATTCTTTCATTTAAGAAAAAAAAAATCAAGGTCTAAAAAATGATGATAACTTAGCTTGTCAGTTTTTATGCACTTAGCATAGTTGTTTGTACATGAGTTTGACACCTAGATTGCATCTATCTGATTGGCTGTGCTATGTATCAATTAATGGGATTGATGATGGACTTATGTCTGTTTCTTTAAATGTCATGCGATCTACCCACACTCCCTTTGTGTTTGGCCAGTAGCTCACAATCAATGTACCGAGCATTAGGTATTGCACATTAAAAATCACATAACAGAGTCTCTTCTTACATTCATTTTGACCTTTTCATATTTCCTTGTTTTTTAAGAGACCTTTTGCTTTCCTAGCCATATTTTTGTTACATGAAGATACACAGGTTTTCTACTTTTAGTTTGCTTTCCTAGCCATATTTTTGTTACATGAAGATACGCTGGTTTTCTACTCTTAGTTTACTAATGTTAACACTTAAACATATTCTTCTGTGTACAATTTACATTCTTGATTTTCTCCTGAATTAGAAATTTCCACTACCAAGTGTTGGTGATATTTGTGATCTGATTAAATATAAACAGATTCTATTTTTACATACTATTTCTTCATTGCTGCCGGGCAGTTGGGTGTGATTTTACGTAGAAAGGAACACACACTGAAACACCAGCATGGTCTTGTGCTCAGGATAAAAGGGCGTCAGACCCTCACGGTAGTCCCTTGCACAGTGGGATCAAACCACAGTTCTGCCTCTCATTAGCTGAGGTTCAGAAGTAGCTCTCTTTCTGCCTCGTCTGCCTTAATTTGGAGGTGTCATTGAACACTTCCCATCACAAGAGCTGCGTGTAAACTTTCATCAGCGTACAGGATGGCTGTGCTGCGGCGCATTGGTTTGGATTTGAACACAACTTCCTCGTAGACGGGAAGAATTCAATCACAGATTGAACCCACCACTACTGTCCAAAGTAGATTTAGAGAAGTGCTCATTGTGTGGTATTTTTTTATAACGATCCAGAATAAATCATCAAACCTGTTTTCAGTTTGCTAGGTGGTTGGATAAATATTCTGAAAACACTACTTTTATCTGTCATTTCTTACTTGTTTGGGCCTTTGAGTATTGAGTGCGTATGAAGCAGTCACTGTATCTGATGGAATCTGAGTGCTGGTGTTATTTAGCATCTAGGGTACCTCAGTGGTTTCATTGACATGAGTAAGAAAATTGTTCCTGGACAAAGACAGGCTTTGATGACAGCAGGGTCCGGTGTTGGTGATACTAAGATCCCTAGATAGGACCGAAACTCCCTAATACATGTCCAACTGGACTGTTTTTAATAAGCTTGTCCTCTATCCTCAACTGTACTGAAGATGTGCATCTGACACATTCTTAGATATGTTGGCCATAAACATCTCTCACAGGCGGGGGCGGGGGGCGGCTTGCTTTCAACTTAGCTAAAAAGTCCATATTGAAATCAGTTACACAATTTTGACATGAAACTGATTTCTTGAATTCATTTATTATCTCCTATCATCTCATTTCATCCCCCCCACCCCCCCCCAATGATTCATTTTGCTTTGGCAAAAAGTCCAAACACTGTGGTGGGATTTACCAGGAGGAGGCAGAGTTTCTGAGGAAATCCTGCTGGCCAAAGGGGTGGTCCTCTGGATTTGGAGGACTGAATTTCAGACAGTGAAACAGAAGGCAGTGTTGGGAGGACGGCAGGGTTAGTGGTGACCCTGTCGGAATGCTTGGACCTCCCAACCTTTAAACGTGCAATCGAGATCTCTGCCATTGAGTGGAGGGAATGTGCGGAAGCTCCTGCTCTGCTCGTGTCCTTCCATTTCCCTGAACGCTGCCCCATCATTTTTAGCAGTGCCTTTTTCATTGTATCACAGACAATGGCATCACCCCAACAGCCTTGCTATCTTATCACCTGCTAAGAAATATAACTCACCCTCCTTCTTACTCGGTATGGGTAGAATTGCCCTGTAGTCATTTCCTTGTCTGAAAGTGGTAGATAAATGACAAACTTGACCTAGATATCTGTGCATTATAGGCTCCAGGGGTACTTTCAGATTTCTTTCCTTAAGAAAAATTTTATACTTTGAAAAATGCAGTCATTTTGAACCTGTTTTCATTTGAGATTTTCTTTTTGTCTTTGAATTGTCTCTGTCTTGTGATGTTACAGGAGAAATGTTAAATGAACTCTACAGTGTTTAAAATGGAAAGATTTAGCTTGCAATCTCATAAATTAATTTGTTAGAGAAACTTCTTGAGGTGAAAGCAACATATTCTTTCACTTGTGAAGTGCACTTGATTCCATCTGAAGAATGTGTCTATGATTGTTCTTACCTACTTTCCTATTTAATATTATAGCATTATTATTGACATTTGGGTGAGCTAATTTGTTTTAGAGATTTCTTAAAAATCTTTTTAAAAAAGAGCTTGATGGAGGAAAATTACTTCTCAATAGGCTGCCTAATTTTTACCCATTGAAGCATGTTACTTGGATAATTCTTAATCTAAGAAATACATATTTCTATCGCTCATAATTTATATAAATTCTTCCAACTCTTATGCAAATGAAAATTTGAGCTTGGACACCATGTGGTCTAAGATGTAAATCTGTTTGGACGTTCTAAAATTTCCAGGTTCTGGTCTTAGGCACCGCAAACTTAGGGGTAGAGAGAGCCTGTGTTCTCCACAAAGGGACTGTGTCCCTTTAACCTCCTTTCACTCCTTCACTGAATGAAGACACTCTCAAAATCTAGAACCCTTAGTTGTTCTGCCTAGCACAGCCATTCAACCTACCTGTGTATTAGATGCTTTTGTTTTTTGTTGCTAAGCCAATCATGTCATGCATTTCTCTTTCATTCCTTCCAAAATTGAACAGGATTCCCACACTTCATCTATATATCTTTGCTCTTTTGTGCAGAACAGCTCCAGCCATTACTAGCGCTAGGTACCTTGTGCAGACTCTGATGAGTCATCTTGTAATCTGCTTCCACTGGTATTTTCTTTGTGTCTTTCCAGTGTTTGGCCTTCAAACAATAATATGTAGGATGAGTAGAATGAAAATAAGCTAAAAGGATGACAAACCAGAGAAGCATTGCAGTGAACCCGGCAGCAACATGTCAGGGTGTAGACTAATATATATATAGGTTTAGTGGAGGTGATAAATAATGAATTAGGAAAAAACATTAAAACTGAAGAGCTGTCAGTTATTCAATCGATTACAGGTGGGACTTATTCATGCAGCAAATATTTGTGGAATCCTAACTACGTGAAAGGTTGTGAAGAAAATTGAAATTGTCTAGTTGGAGAAACTGTATTAATGAAACAATTGCACAAATAAGTATAACATCTCTGTCTTAATTGTTATTAGCAATTACCAATTATTAATACTCTCTCTAGACTCAGGAAAATTGCAGGTTTCTCTTAGCTTAAAGCAGGGTGGTCTGTTCCAATGAGGCCAAGTGCCTGCAGGAGCAGCTGAGTGAGAAGTCTTCCTGAGAGAGGTTCATGGTGAGATACCTAGGATGAAGCAGTAACTAGAAGAAGATGAACATGAAAAAAAAATATTTTTCTGCAGCGAAAACAACATAAAAGCATGGAATTTCGCAGAAATGTTTACATTGTTCAAAGACCCTCATGAAGGCCAACTTGGAGTTGGAGGTGGGGCAGGGCACACTGTACAATAGGTGCAGAAAAGGTACAAACTATGCAGATGTAATAGCTTAAGTCTAAGAGCAGTGCTATGTTTTAAAGACTATGCTGTTTTATTGGACAGATATTGAGAAAGGTATGTTTCTTTTTTTTGGAGGGGGGGCATCACTGCTCTCTGGTGGTGGGAGTAGGAGGCCCAGCCCCACTGCTGGAATTGAACCTCCGTCCCAGTGGGCCGCAGCCCCGCACACAACCACTATGCCACCGGGGCTCAGCCCGAAGGGTATGCTTCTAAGAGATGTTGAATTCAGGTTTCAATTGTTGAGGTACTTGAAGGACATCTCTATGTCCCATGAGTGACTCAAAATGTGGAAGAGAAATTGAGTTAACTGGAGAGAAAGGAAAGAAAGTTGACAGAAGTCCTTCTTTTAAAAATAAAACATTGAGTTGATAGTGTGCTGTCTTATTTAATAGTCTCTATTTAACCTCTCTGGGTTTTAATATTCATTGCATTGGCTACACAGAATTCACAGACAAAATTCATGATTAAAGGTTTATTAAAGAAGTTAATATTTCTGTTTATCAGGGCATGAGCTTAAAGTTCTTTGGAGCCTGGGGCTAATACATTCCCTAAAGGGAATGTCACTCATCTGTAAGTTTCAGCCCCAAAGCATTCAGTTCAAGCCCTATGGTCAGCAAGACCAGACATGTCCCCCTCTGCCAGTTGGCCTCCTGCACAAAAGTGCTTAGATTAGTGCTCAGCTTAAGCTGCCCCAGTGTTTGGGAAGCCCATTACTCTGTCCCATGCTCTGACTCCTGCTTGTGCTACAGGTTCTCTGATGTGACAGCTTTCTTTGGGATTCAGGAGATTGCACAGGAAGTTGACTCCACAGGGATCTCGAGTCCAAAGGACACATTCCACTTTTGGCTCTTACTGATAATGAAATCCCTCCTTCTCAGAAGGCTTAGTTTATACACAACAGGATGACATTCCAAGGAATCCTGTTGTCTGTTACTCACAGATGAAAACTCTCAGTATCTTCCTCCCGCTTCTCACCAGATTGCTATAGGAGAAAGTTATTTGGTGGGAGGTAAGAGACTTTGGCTAGAAGAACCACATTAAATACTGTATGTACTCCTGTATAAGCCGAGTTTTTCAGTACATTTTAATGCCGTTTTTGTGGGAACATTCGGTGCCTCGCCTGATATTTGTGTAGTCTTATAATTGAATGTATACGGTAATTCGTTGCCTTGCATTTAAACTGAGATGTGATTTTGTCTGTAGATAAAGAGAATAAAGAGAAGAATAGAGAATAAAGAGAACAAAAGGTTCTGATCAGGGCTGCATTAGTGGGGCCCTAATGACATGGGGGATAGGTTGGAAGAGAATTCAAACATTTCAAAAGAAAATTCCAGCTTGATGGAAACAGTTTTGATGACAGGACTCCCTGAGGCTTTCACCCTGAGAAACACTTTAAATCTTGATTTGAAACTCCCCCCTCCCCCACCATGTCATCTTTTTGCAAACTAAAAGACTGGCACACAAGATAAAGGATAGATGGGCTTCCTTTTTCCATAAACAGTTACCCCCCTACCCACAGAGATCCCTATGTGTCAAAATTAACTTGATGCCACTGAGATTTTTCTTAAGTATGGTGTGCTATTTTAAGGAAGTATGTAAAGAATCACATTATGAGGCCCAATAAATCAAGAAGGGCTCTAAAGTAAAGATGAGTGGATCACAGAGCTATGAAACTGGAGTATGAAACAAAGAGCAACCACAATAGTGAAGTCAAATTCTGACAGCGAGGAGAGTGGAACTAATGTCACTGAAAACTTCAGAAATTGTCACTTGTGAACCTTTTTTGCTGTGTAAAAATTCAGCGAGAACATTAAAATACTATTTTAACTAAATGACCTTTGGCATCTCTCACTTCTCTATGAGGTTTCTCATTCATCATCCTACCACAAAGTTCAAAGAGTACATTCAGATCCTGAATTGCATGGGAGGAGTTCAGAAAGTCCAAAGTCCTTCACAGCAGTGGCACCTAGATGGCTGTAGAGAAGGGACAGAATCTTGATGTGTACCTAAAGAACCTTTAGTGATGGGAGTAGAGCCAGTGATAGAGGGATGCGCCAGTCACAGGAAAACAGGGAGGTACTTTCCTGGTATGCAGAAGCTATAGATATGCTAAACACAGCTTACAATGACAGTAGTTTGGGAAAAACTCCCATGTGTGAGTGGTTTTTTTCATTTCAAAAATGGTGAAATGTGCATTGATGATCAAGTACGTCCTGGACGTCCATCAACTTCCTGAAAATGATGATTTGTAATGCATTTGGAGTTCATTCTACTAGGTCAGACTATCATTCAAACATTCTATTTAGAACTCTGAAAAGAGAACTTAATGGTGTGCAACAAAACCCTTGAATTGTGGCAGATAGGGGACTGGTTTTGCAACCACGACAATGTACCTGCTCACCCAGCCATCTCCATGCACCAGTTTGATGCTAAAAACAGCATGCCTCTCTGGTCCTATGCATCTGACTCACCTGACCTCACTCTGTGTACCTTTTGTTTGTGTCCGCAATTGCATAGAGATATGAATGGACAGCGATTTGTCAACATAGAAGAGGTGATGAAAACAGAGAGGGAGGTGCTGTCAGCCATCCAAATGAGTTTCAAAAATGTTTCCAAGAATGGAATTTCAGTTTTGACAAATGTATTAAGTGCAATGAGGTTATTTTGAAGGTGATCAGGTTATTTTGTGAAATAAATTTAAATATATAACTTTGGGGAAAAATCAGTTCCTTTGGGGGAATACCCTCTGATATATCTCCACTGCTCTCAGAGGAGAATAATACTCTGAGATACATATCATCTCCATGACTACAGTATGCCTTATTTACCTGGGGCCCAAGATTGAGCAAGAATAATATGTTGCATTTGTTCTCTGCTTGGAGTGACTTAATATATTCTTTTCACTGACTTCAGACAAGTGGGACCTACTCAAAAGGGAGGATGCCATGACAGTGCTGTGAAAGTGGAAGGGAGGGGCCCCTTAGGTGTGTGGACACAGGCTAGTTTCCTGACAATCCAAAATATCTGTGGAACTATTAAGGATGTGGACTACAACTGATGCTGTGAACACTTGTGTGGATGTTGTATATCAGACTTAAGCAAACACCTGAAATGCAGTGTTGACAAATGAAATTCATTATCACGAACAACCCTTCCCAACCCCAACACAAGTCCCTGGTGTATCGTAGGATGGGGATTTGCTCACACGTCAACAGGGATCTCGCAACCCCAAAAGATAACCAGTGCACCCTGTTTCAGGTGCTGGCTTCATGCCGCCGCCTGTGTTCATCTTCTGGTACAGACTGGCTGTGTCTGCTCTCTCTCTCTCTGTCTGTGCCCCTACCATTTCTCTCGGCTTACTCTGCCCCATTACTGACTTGCTCAGTTTTTCACCAGCAACCTTGACACCACTGCATCAGCCCCGGTTTGGCTCATGGGTTCTGCTGTGGTCTTTTCCAGAGGTGAGTGCATTCGCATCATGCATTCTGATCTGATCTGCTCCGACAGCTGTCTCTGGGCCACACTGGGCTACCGTGCTCCACTCCCTGTGTGTCCTCAACTTACTCCCTCCCTCCATAGTTCTAGTGGGATGGTTATTGCCTCTGCCTTTTTTAGTCTTTGGTGTTACTAGTCCCTTCTGTGTGCCATAGCTCATTTATCAGGATTTGGCCATGCTCCCTTTCAAGTTTGTATTGAGTAGAAGATTCTGGAAACAGTTGTGGTGTTAGCCATTTATACAAGATGACTTCTTTTCAATGTCAGTGTCCATGTTTCCCTTCAGGATCACATACTGACAGGCCCCTTAATGCACATTGAAAACCCAGGGTCAGATTGACAACGCATAGAATCCATTGCTTACCAATGAGTATCACTCCAAGCCCTTCTGGTGTTCCAGGCTGTCTGGTGGGGTTTTAGCTGTACATTGTCATTGTCACTCCTCTCCTTGCAAATTAACAACAACAGCAAGTTGCCTTCAAGTGGATTTACAAGGGTTGGGGGGCCGTTCAGTGGTGGAATGGGTGCTTTGAATGTATCAGGTCCTATGTTTACACATTGAGGAACCCCTGGCTAAGCACTTTCTTGCTAGCTGAAAAGTTGACAGTTGAAATGCACAGGCTACTCCTCAGAAGAAAGATGTGGCAGTCTTCTTTTGTACAGCGTGGGAAACCCTGTGTAGGGATTTCTAAGCTATCTTGTAGGACCACTGTGAGTCACTATGAGTATGATTTCTCTGTTTCATACATCAGTTTGATTTTTCTTTCTGCCTAGAAAAACATTCACACATTCATCCAGTTGGTTAAACTTGAAATTTCTCAAAATTCACCATGGTTGTGAAAACACCTCTGATCCCTTTTAAAAACAGAATTGAATACTTCCATCTCCAGACACTTCTTTCCCTTGGTTTGTACTGTTTTAAAAATCTCTCTTGACACTATCTGGTTTCTCCTTTAGAGATTTCTTGACGGCATAAAGCCTATTTCACTTTGTATTCCAAAGCAGGCTTAATAAACATAGTAAGCAGATGAATTGGAAAAGATGACTAGTATGAAAACCTCTCTAGGAAGACTCGGGAAAAGGAAAACACATGAGAAAGGCTGGATTCAAGCTGCGACGTCCTTGAGTAAAACTGTAGTGTGTCTGTACATGACAGTCCAGCTGAGCAAACTGTAGTGTGTCTGTACATGACAGCATAATTGAGCAAAACTAGTATGTGTGTACATGACAGGGCAAACTGCCGAATGCGTCTCTCCACTGTCCAGTTAATTTTTGGAAGAGGAGACAAGAAAAAGTGAAGTAGTTTGAAATGATGAGTTCAGTTGTGCAACCTGTAGAATGTATATACATGACAACACAGACAGCCTAACCCTTTCCCTCCACTTGCCAGGTAATTTTTGGAGAGAGGGACTGGAGAAAGCACAGTAGTTTGAGATGATGATTTCAGCTGTGAGAGCATTGCAGCAGTCTTAGAAAACCCTCCTTCATTGTGTGTAGTGGCCACATCTGAAATTTCTCAGTTACAGTTCCTGCTATGGCCAGCAGATGCCTGCAAACACCATAAGATGATACTTGTTAGAGAATTTTGGAAAATATAAGTGTTGCTATTTTTTAGAACTATATATCACAATTCTAATAGGATTTTACTTTTATTCTTTGCCTTTTAATGCCAGGTGAAGGAAAAAATGAAAAGGCTTAAAAGAAAGGGGAAATTTATATTCTCCTTTGTGAGAGATGAATCCAGTGTGTGAACATGCATAATATTTTAATGTCATTAAAAAAATTTCAGATTGAGGTTGTAAAAGAGAAACAATGATAAATATTTTTGCCATTCTTTCTTTTGAGAAAGATCAAGAGAATTTCATTTTAATGTGTCTTTTGTCTCTTCTTTTTCTTTTAACCAATATAGGAGATGTATTCAAAAGGAATAATACCCCTTTCTGCTGTATCTAACATACGTGTTCAAGGAGACAACAAATTTGAGGTTGTTACAACACAAAGAACTTTTGTTTTTAGGGTAGAAAAAGAAGGTAAGATGATTTCTTTATTCTTTTCAAAGCATCCTAATATTGAACCCTGCCCAATCAGAAGATTAATAAAATCGTTAAGCTGTAAGCACAAAGCAAGCCTTAAATACAGCTATTTTACAATTGTGCACTTTATGATACTTTTTTTTTGAGTGCCATAATGTTGAAACCCGGTTACTGGTGGGTTGATTCTGCCCCACAGTGACCACTTGTGACAGTAGAATGACCTCATTGTATTTTCAAGGTTGCAGCCTTTATGGAAATGGACGACTTAAAAAAAAAAAGAAATGGACTACTGCATTCTCTACTGCAAGAGACTTTTTGGTTAGCAACAGAGTACTTTACTCCTGAAGCACTAGGCCTCCTATATAAGTCTATAGCTTATCCGTCATTAGTTTACTTATTCTCTCATGAAGCAGGTATTTAGTGAGAATTTGCCCCTATACTCCGAAAAGACAGCAGTGCAAAAAGTTCAAATAATACATCTCCCTCTAAAAGCTCATATTTTAGCTGTTGTTTTGAGAATGCAACATAGCTATGTATGTAATTTTGTCTCATTGGAAAGTTGGTTTTATGTAAATTTATATGAGGTAGGTTTTAGCTGAATACAAAGGCATAGTGATCATTTTGCTATAGCTGAAGATTTGGGATTTTTATTGTTTATTGAATTATTTTCAGATTCATCATCTCTTAGGGGTCATAATAGTGGATCAAGCTCAAGAGGGCTTGTGGTTCCATAGAGTGTACTTTGTGTATTTTGGTGGGAGAGGAGGTGCAGAGAAGTTGAAATAATTTCATTGATTATCAGACAATGTCATATTTATAAGCTGTACTAGTTTTGAATACTGCAGTTAGCTTCACCTTCATTAACTAAAGAGGATGGTGAAACTTGTCCTGAAGCACTTTGAACATGTTGTCAGGTGGGGCCAGTCTCTGGAGAAGGCCATCATACTTGGAAAGGGTCATAGAAAAAGAAGCGCCCCCTCAGTGCTGTCGGTAGGCACAATGACTTTGTAGCCAGGGGCTTAAACCTAGCAGTGACTGTGAGGCCGTGAGCAGTGTTTGTTCTGTTGTGTGTCGACTTGCTGCGAGTTAAAATGGAGCGTGTCCTTTATTGCTCAGGACAATCGGTGAATGACTCAAGCCCTCTGCTGTTCAGCAGCAGCAGGAGTTTTCAACTTGCTCACTTACCCATCCATGAGATCAGCTTAGTGGTTATGAGCGTATGGAAGAAGAAAATAGGTCAATTATAAGAATTTGGAAAGGCATTGCTTATAGCCAGCATTGTGGAGTATAAATGGATACGCATTTATTATACAGATGTAGATTGGGTCACTGACTTACTATGAGACATGAGAAAAGCTCTTGAGCCCAAGAGCTAGCACACTGTGGCTTGAATTCTAAGTCTGACGTGCTGCTGCCTGTTTTTGTCAATAAACTCTTAGCACACTTGCTCTCATTCATTTGCATACAGTCTCTTGCTGGTTTCCTATTTCATTGCAGAATTAACTAGTTGTAGCAGAGACCATATGGCCAGGAAAGCCTTGATTATTTGCTCCTTTGGCACATTATAGACAACATTGGCCAAACTCCTGCTCTAGAACATTTTATATCGAATCTATCGTGTGGGAAGCCAGTTTTTGAGAGCCATGGCCTGAAATTCAGAAAGTTTGTTCACATTTATGATACTGAAATGAGACATTTTTAAAACCACAGCTCTCTTCTTGTAAGGTTCACTGACAGACACGTGCCTCTCAGTTGGCTCTCCTGGCAGCTATCGTGTTCACCGTCCCTGTGTCTTTGAGGTGCTTGTCGCCCTCCCCACGGGCCTCTCAGAATCATTTCACACATGCCTCATTGCCTGTGTTTTAAGATAGACATGCTAAATAAAGCCTCCAACTTATGTGAAAATCTGTTTAGCCATAGTTACTTCGTACAGAGCCAATCAGCCCACACATGTTGAAAAGTTACATGCTTACAATTAACCCCTCAGGATGTGTGGTTCATCGCTGTGATATAAACTTACAATAGGAATTTTATAAATTTGGCACGTAATTAAGTTTTAAGTCTTTACATTCCCAAACCTTGGGCATTCTGCCTTGTTAAAAAGGGAAAGGGTAGTTCTGTCATAGAATTATTGAATAAATATACATAGGCAGCTGCAAGGTGGCAGACATGGATTATGAGTTGGACTGCTAATTGCAAGGCCATTAGTTTGAAACCAGCTTTGACCTTCAGGAGAATCATAAGGCTTTCTACTCCCATAAATAGTTCCAGTCTGAGAAACCCAAAGGCTGTCCCTACAGGGTCACTTGAATCAGAATTGATAACACTGACTTTTCTTTTTTTCTTTTTCTGAATAAATTATTTTCATTGAAAACCCGTGTCAGATAATAGCAATTCACATACTTAAAACAACTCATTTGTTGGCCACATAGTTAACAGTAAATTATTTAGATTTTTCTTAATCCAAATTTCTTCATTTATTGACTGCAAATAATATCTACCTTACAGAATTGTGTCAATGGGTGTTTTTGCAGGTGGGATTTAGATGTAAACCCCAAACCCAGATTTTTATTACCTTTTATGACGTGGCCTTCCTTCTATACATATAAATAGTTGACTATTCTTTGTGGGAAATAAGTTGTAGTGGTTACCAAAAAAATCAACAATTTGAAGATAAATTAAAATTTGCCACAATCATTTCAAGAACCGATTTAGAAGTGTTGAAAAAGAGGGAAAATGCAAAGTTGGCATAGTATCCCGGGTGATTATTTATTCTTATGAAAAGGTTTTGAGTGACCTATATACAATCAATAGTCACTGTTCACAGTATTCTTGTCCAAAGAGTAGTCACGACTTACTGGGACGAAAGCTGTTAGAGGCTCGTAGCAGAGGGGACAAGAAGATATGTACTCTGTTGTTAGAGTCAGTTTGACTCAAAGCGATCGTATGCCCAATAGAACTGAATACTCCCTTTTCCAATAATAAAGCAAGAATGACTTTTGGGAGTTTATTTGGTGTTAAGAGCAATGCTGACTCTGTTGTTTGAATGGACATCCTCTTAATCAATTGTATATTATAGGAATGTATATCCTTTTAGAAAGTAGAAACTTTGTGACATCGTGTTTTCTTAAGTGTTGGGAGAGAATTCAAACCTCTGTGATGTTAAACCTGTGCTGTGAACCGATGTCATTTGACTCACCTGTACAGGGTGTTGCTGTTGCTCAACTGCTGCATCATTGCAAACCCAACTGTTGGTTTGGGTTTGAAAATGATTACTGAAAAGTATCAAACACTAACTAAAAAAGTACTGACAAACAACATTTCAGTCCTCAAAGTACCCCCTAAAAGAAGATCCTCAAGATTATAGAACTGTTCTAGTCACAAATTTCTAGAGTCCCAGATTTCTAAATTTCCATGGACTTCGAAGCTAGCGTCATCTCACTCCTGAATGACTCTCAGCCCTAGAATGGGAAATTCACTCTCCAGATAAAACAAGAGATTTAGTAAAGCGATTTTTAAGGAAGAAGAGGCCTCAAGTAATGAGAATATCCTAAAGCTTCCCTTTATTGAGAGTGACTTATATTGAAATAGTCCCTTTTTAAAATATCCTTTCAGTAAACAAGAACTACCATTGGGGTCCCCAGGTCATAACAACTCATTCAAAACTCCTGCCATTAAGTCCATTTGAGTCATAGCAGTTTAGTATAGAGTTTCTGAGACTGTAAATATTTTTGGGAGCACAAAACCACATCTTTCTTTGGCAGCTGTTGGATTTGAATAGCTGACATTGTAACTAACACCCCAATGCCTAACCCACAGATGCACAGGACTCCAGAGGCTTGCCCCTTTGGAATTTTCAGGTGCTTCTGTGATCATTCATGAAGATGTGTTGCCTTTTGCAAGTGACACCTCCCAACCCTACCCCAGGCCAGCTGTCATCATGAGAATATGATGTAAGATTTCTGTGTGGTCAGTATCTCTCCTAGGACATTTCAGTGCTGCCTCTCAACTGCACATCCTATAGTAGACTTCTTATGGCTCTCAAAGCCTTATTTGATATTAAAAAAAAAAGAATACTGAGATTCTGACTCAGTTTTCCCAAGACTTTAAATCGTTATGGGAGCAGACAGTTTTGTCTTTCTCCAATGGGAAATTTGGTGGGTATCATCAGTGGACCTTGGTGGCAGGCCTCAGCACCGGATGTAACCTTCAGCACGAGAAGGTCCAAAATAAATACAACATCATGTCTGGTCTGTCTTTCATTGGCTTCTGGATAGCCACAAGTTTTCCTCATGTAGCAGCTGTAGTAATGCCAAACTTTTAATTTGTATTTTTAAAGAACACCTCATAGGTGTTGTGGGTGTTCAGAAACAACTTAAAATTCCAAAAAGGTAATTTGTCCAGTCAAGGCCACCTCATAAAGACCCTCCAGGGCAGGGTAGAACTGCCTCTTTGGGTTCCTGAGTCTAAGTCTCTAAAGGAATAGAAAACTCCTTTGGAGCAGCAGCAGGTGGGTTCTAACTGTGGACCTGGCAGTTAGCAGTCGAATATTGAATCTCTGCCCCCCCCACCAGGGATCCTACTCTTATTGTTCATTGCTGTCCAGTCAGATTTGGGCTGTTCTTCGACGCAGTGGGGGAGCAAATCACTGAGCAGCATTGCACTATTCTGATGGTTGTTCTGTGCCGGAGCCCATCGCTGCAGCCACGCTGTCCAAGCTGCTCCTTCAGGATCTCCCACTCTTTCCTGCTCCTCTTCTTCACCTAACACGATGTCTTTCTCCAACGACTGGTCTCTCCAGCAGGCATCATGTCTGAACATGTGGGATGATGTCTTACCCCCCTTACCTCTAAGGAGCTCTCTGCCTGTAAGGAGCAAATACCTTTCTTTCCATGATTATGAGCAAGTAAGCTTGTTCTTAGAGTGGTCAGTATTTTTGTAAGCAAGCTATGGAGCACTTGATAGCCTTTTACTTTCTTCCCATATTTTCACTTGTCCTCTAAGCATCTGCACTGTAGACTTGTACCTTGATTTTTGTTGGTTCGCTTTTAGTAAGGTAATAAGGTAACTTACAATAGCTCTGAATTCTTTAATATACTCTATTATGGTCTACAAATATGACTTTGAAGCATATCAAATGGTTTCGAACCTGGCTCTGTGATTCTTGCTCTCAGAGTTGTGCTGTCATGGTCAGCTTCCCGCTTGAACTCTACAATCAGTGATTGAACTGTCTACTTGACCTTTCCGCATGCATGTTTAATAGCCTTCCAAAATACCTGTGTCCAAGTTCCTGTTTCCACCCTTTGATAAAGCTTCTTCCCGCATACCCTTCTTCTTCACCTCAGGAAATAGAGGGTCATTTTTCCACCTCCATCTTTAGGCAGTCCATTATTGGAGCCCTTCTTAATTTTTTGCCTTCTCCAATATCTCATCCAATCCATCCGCAGAACTTATCAGCTTCATTTTGCAACTATGTCTGGATCCTGACCATTTTTCCGCACCCCCACCGCTAACACTCTTGAATAAATAGCCAATTCTTCCTGGATTATTGGAGCATCACTCCCTCGTTCTAATACAGATCCTCTCAGTCCATGTTAAATGCTTCCTTGTCTTGCTGCTTCACCGTGGTGTGCTCACACACTTACACAGTCTCCCCCTCTGCTGTGTCTCCTTCCCTGTTCTCCTGTCATTTCACGTACTGGTCTCTGATGTCTCTGGAATTTCCAGTATGCTACTGCCATGGGCCTTGGGCCTTGCTCGTCTCTCTGTCCTGGTCTAAAGATAACCCCCTCTTTCTTTGCTGCCTCACTTATCTCAAACTTGATTGTCTCCTCACTCCAGCTTCCTCTGTAAAATGTCTGACTCAACTCTGTCTCATAATGGCCCATATGTACAACAGAACAAAATTGTATGGTCCTGCTCATAGCAATTATTGCTGTGTTTCAGCCCACTATTGCAGATCTTGTGTCGATGCATTTCTTTCTTCTTTACTGCTCTTTGAGCTCACTCCCCATGACGTCCTTTTCTAGAGATTGTTCTCTTCTGAAAGCATGTCCAAACCTCATGAGAAGTATCACTAGGCCTACCTTGAGTGGCTGTGTTCCTTCAAGACAGATTTATTTATTCTAATGGTTATAGGACTTTCAGTGTTTTTCTCCAATGCCATGACTCAAATGTATAAATTTCTCTGCAGCCTGCCTTCCTTCCTTCCTTCCTTCCTTCCTTCCTTCCTTCCTTCCTTCCTTCCTTCCTTCCTTCCTTCTTTATTGTCTTAACTTTCACATGCTTAAGAGGTGATTTTTATCAGATATATCTTGGTCCTCAACATGACATGTTTGATCTTCAACAATTTAAAGAGGCTTTGTGTAGCAAATTTGCATAATGCAGTAAGTCATTTGATTTCTTGAATTTCTTTTCATGAATATTGATTGTGGATCCAGGTAAAATGAAATCTTTGACAGCTTCCGTCTTTGCCTTGTTTTTCATGATGTCTGTTAGTTAAATTGTGAGAATATCTCTTTGTCTTTACACTGAATTGTGTTCTATATTAAAGGCTGTAGCGCTTGATCATCATTAGGAAGTGCTTCATGCTATACTCACTCTATGGATCAAGACTATGTCAGCTGCACCTCTCAGGATATTAATAAGACTTCCTCTGATACTGTGTTTTTCATATAGTCCAGTTTCTTGGATTATTTGCTCAGCATACAGATTGAATAAGCATGGTGAATGGATACAATCTGGATTAACAACTTTCCAGACTTTAAAGCCTGCAATAGTCCCTTGTTCTTTTCCAAAGACTGCCTCTTGGTCTCTGGAATTGAAGTCAGATTATAAGAATTCATGGAATAATTATTAAGTCCATTACCCTCCCAATAGTTAAGCATACAGGCCCAACTCTGCGCTTCCTTTTCTCCTCTTGTTTTTGTGACATAAAATTACAGATCAAAGATGGTATGTTTTCTTGAGTTTATAAATGACTTTATTTACATATAAATATTTATAGCAAATGTGATGGCCTGCAGAACACTATTTAGACTGGGTTAAAGTGGTTCTCACACACACATCATTATATTTGCTTTATTTGCTTGTCTATCAATAAGTCTTCTGCCTGGTTTTGTCACTATCCAGCACCAGTATTCCATTTTTATTTTGGGGGGGCACATGAAGATTTCTAATTCTAAAGGGTAGTTAGATGACTCATTTCTTAATTTCTCTATAGTCCTGCACAAACTCAATAGGACACGCAGCTCACCATTCACACCAAGGCCTGGTCTTCTCTGACTTCTCTTTTTAGACAATTAAGACCTGTATCTTCCTTGTTGGCATGTATATCAATATTAGTGTCTGCCACAGGAGATGTGGTGTTTAATGAGCGCATCCTGAAACCCCAAAGCCACCACATTATTAAAGGAACGTGTCCTGTGGCTCTTTGTAAAAGGTCACTAATCGGAACATTTCTTTTCAATGTAGAATTCTAGACGACAGTTGTTTATGGAGTTGAAAAACTAGACAGAATTGTAAAGTGTGTTTGCTATTGCCTTCTTCATCTCTAAGGTTTCAGAAGAAGCAGTCTACCCTGTATCCTAAACTTCCCCTCCCTTTTTGCAACTCTTAATAAAAACAAAACAACTCAGTGCAGATTCTCTCACCTGCTTTCCTGTTATTGTGAATGCACAGTTATAAATCTACACATCTGAAAGTTCATCCCTGAGCATCTGCTCATTTTTCCTGCCTTTGTTCTTGTCATTCCTTCTGTATAGACGCCTGTTTCTGGACTTCCAAACTCGAGTTTTGTCATTTGAAAACCTAGCACAGATACTCTTTTTGACGATAATGCCAAACAAGGTTGTCTGAGAACAAAGATGTGTAAGTCTCCCAGTTCTAATAACCAGTTGTCATATGACCTTCAGCAAATAACGTACCTGGATTCAGTTGGTTCATTTACTATTCGATACCATTTGTAGGACATTTATGCTATGCTAGGTTCCATTATGTGTTCTAACCTAACTTGACTTATAGCGTGGATTGCTCTTTGGGGAATAGAGCAGATTCTTATTCTCGGGAACACAGCCTGTTGTGCAGAGCTGAAGGCCACTTAACACTTGTGGAATGAGTGAGAGGAGCCCGTTTTAGCAGATGGCATGCTATATTGTTAGTGATTGTGTGAGAAAGTCATGGGAGAGTGACTATATGCAGGCATGCAGATTAAGTAGGAGAGGTGTCAAGTGTTGAATGGCATGATTTGGGGAGATTTGGAGGACCCACTTGACAAGTTTCTTTTTTTTTTAATTGCTGGGGAGCAATGTTGCTTTCTTCTGTTAAGAGAGAAAATTGATTTCATAAGTGATTCAAGAGTGTTTCTCAAATATTAGCATGCATGCAAATCACCCGAGAATCTTCTTCAAGTGCAGATTCATGGAGTCTGGGGTGAGGCCTGACAATTTTCAATTCTAATCATTTCCCGGGTTCTATCGAAGGCATTGATTTTCAGGCTATTTTTTTCTTACAGATTTAAGTGATTTATCCCTGCTTATAGTAACATCAAGATTGGTCATTCTGAGAAGGAACCTGTAAATGATTGATTATAGGCAGTTATTCATATTTTGGTGTTTGTATATTGTAGTTTGGTGCTATCCTGTCAGTTTCAACTTCCAGTGACCCCTATATACAGTGGATGAACCATTGCCCCGGCCTGAGCCATCCTCACATGTAACATATATAAATTGTGGACTTATGCGTTTCCTCCTGTCCTTGTTTACAGAGGAGAGAAATGACTGGATCAGCATACTATTGAATGCACTGAAATTGCAATCCCTCACCTCAGAGTCTCAAACAGTTGTGGCACCCGAGAAGTGTGGATATCTTGAATTGAGGGGCTATAAAGCGAAAATTTTTACTGTGTTACGTGGAAGCAGTGTGTGGCTTTGCAAAAATGAACAGGTAAGTCATGTGTTCATAATGACAAGCTGCTGCCTCTTAGTGACATGAATCACTGTGCCCTGCTTGTTAGAATTGTTTTCCCCTTTTCTTTCCACCTGTGAGCTGCTTTTGCTGGTGGTACTTCATATTGAAAGGGTTGTTTTGTTAAATTCTCTGAGTGTCTCCAGCAGCAGGGGCGTTAACTAGACCAGAGTTGAGGCTGGACATCAGCTTTTGAAGGGACTGGAGAAAGAGATTCATTGGAAATGATTTCCCAAAAGTACTCCTTAGTTGAAGTAACATTTTAAAGCTACATGGATGAATCCTTAAGAGCCACTTACTCTTACAGCTGTTGAGAAAATAAGCCCAATTCTGTGCCTGCTTTGCTCCTCTTGTTTTATGATAGAAAAGTATCATAGAGAAAATAGAGTATATTTTCTTGCATCTATTTTATAGGTGGTATTATTATTTTCCCCCTCCTTTTAGCAGAGGCATTGTCTTAGAGAAGAACTGACTGGAAGAAAGCGGTGCACACTCTCTTATCCACTGACTATCTGTTTATGTGCTTGTCTATCAGTAATAAACCCACTAACCCCAGAATCGATTCTGACTCAGACTGAGGCTATAAGGCCGGGCAGAAATGCTCCCTGGTGTTCTCACATCTTTATGGGAGCAGAGAACCTTGTCTTCCCTCCATAGCATGGGTGATGGGTTCAAAACCTTGGCATTGAACTTAGCAACCCAGTGCTAGCCAACTACGCTATCTGGCCTCCTTGGTTAATAATGATACACCATTGAATCTGTAAGTACCAGAAGAAGATTTAGTAGGGACTATTGCAATGGTATTTTCAGCAGAATAATGTTGTGACATTTTATGGACATTATTTGCTTCTGCAGATTGTCTTTTCCCTTATATGTTTAAATAAATTCTTTCTTTGCTCCTTGTTGGAAGTAATTCCTTATGTCAAAACCTCCCAGTCTGGAGTATACTATATACCTAGTATGTCATTTATGGAATTAAATTTTATGCTTTAGATATCTGATAGAAGATGAACTCATTTTATGATAACACTGTAATGGGATATGATGTTAAATATAGATGTGGAGTGAATTCATAACAAATGTGAAAGACAGAAACTCAAAACAAACAGTACTTTCAAACAGATTAACTGTAGATTTTTATCCAAAACTTCCCATGAACTTCAGTGTGAACATACTCATTGCATTTTGGGGGAATAGAACTCCTTAGACAATTAACTCTGGAAGGCATCATTGAACAGTGTTGGCATATGAATTACATGGATAGTTTGCATATTTCTCAAGAAGAATAGTGATGTATGGCTTAATAATATGTACAATTGAAAAGTCTGTTATGAAAAGTCTGTTAAGCAAGAATATGAAAAGTCTGTTAAGCAAGACTAAGACTTTTTTATTGGAATGAAGGTTAAAAGCAATAATTTATATGCACTGGTATGAAAATAGCTCTGCCATACCAATGGCAGTATCCTTTTTTTAACTTGTACTGAACTGCTGGATTACAAATTATAGTTTCATCTCTCACCTTGTGCACAGGAATTAATGCTATCCCTAAAAGTTAGGTAGACTATTTAAAAAATTTTATTGACACTTCTTGATGAGCAAAAAATTACAGCACGGCATTGTTATAATATTATTAGTAATGCATAGAAGTAGAAATGATATTTTTATTGTTACCTTCATGCTGATTCTCATTCATCGAGCCCGAAAGTGTATAAAATCAGATGACTCCATAGAGTTTCCAAGGATGGGGGCTTCTAGAATCCGAGTGCTAGATCTGCCTTCCAAATCAGCCCTGTGTGGATCTGAACCACCCAAGTTTCAGTTTGTAGTTGTGTGCTCTACTGTTAGTTTCATTCAGGGACCCCGTGGAGCAGTAATTTTAAGTACTGTTTGCTGAATACAAGGCACTGTGATCCTTAGTTTATTAATATCTCATTTTAATCTTCCTAGTAAACCAAGGCGTAAGATAGTCTCATCCATGTATTATAGATGAAGAAAATGAGAATTAAGGAGTTTCCCAAAGATTACAGTTTATTATGTAATATTTCATATCAGATCTTTATAACTATCTTTTGAAAATATATACCGAAATAAATCTTCTGACTCTATAAATAGCCATGACTTTTTTGAATAACTTGGATGCTTAAGAGTTTTGGAGTATGCATGCAATACACATTGCTCTTCAAATGACACATGCTAGCAGTAGTAGGCATGCTGCGAAGACACACCGGTTTTAAGATGCAGTCCACGCAGACCGTCCCATCAGATGAATGGACGATGAACCCAGTGCTCTATTGGATTTGTGCAGGAATTACAGACAAGTGCCGCGATGAGGCATCTAACCAACCCTGTGAATTAGAAACTTCTCCATGTGCAAAAAAATGCAACCCATTGTTGTCCAATTGATTTTCACTCACAGCGAGTGACTCGGTAGGACAGATTAGAACTGCCTCGTGGGTTTCCAAAGCTGTAAATCCTGATGGAAGTAGACCGCCATGTCTTTCTCCTGCAGAGAATCCAGAGACTCTCAATAATCAGTCTGTTGGTTACAACCTAGCACTTTAACCGCTTTAATTACCAGGGCTTCTTCATTGTGTGCACAACTAATGAGTGAAGATATTTTTTCAAATTAAAAGCAAAGGCATTAGTGATAGAGCCCAGAATTTCCCTCATATTTGGAGTACTAATTATATGGAGATATATGTATATTTCAAATGTCTGCTTCTGTGCATTACCCGCTTATGTTTGAGGGGTTTATGGAAATATGGAATTGAAAGATAATAGGATTTTCACATGAACTTTTAAAAGTCATTCCAGTCTCAACTGCTATCTGAAAAAAAAAAAGACACCATTGTTTATGTATGTACTTTTAAAAATCGGAGTATCAGATAATGGAGCCAAGCCCTGATCTTGAGCTAAGTATCAGTGCCCTAAATGGCTCATGATTCAGCCAGCAAATTAAAGCAGACCCTCTGTGTTGTGGTTCTGACAATTCTGTTCTAATCTTATCTCTTTTAATGTCCTAAGTATATATTCATGGTCAGTAACTTGATTCTGATGCATAATGGCTTAGAGGACAGAGTGGATCTACCCATGTGGATTCCTGAGCCTAGAGTTTTCTTGAGGGGATAGAAAGCCTCTCTTTTATCCCCTCCCCCCACCCCCCAGGGATCAGCTAGTGGTGTGGAGCTGCTGACCTACTGCTGACTTTACTTCAGAAAAACTTTTGGACTTAAGCCATGGTTCTCTCACAAAGCTGTGACTTTGAAGGCACTTCCTACTCACCTGTCTCATTGACACACTTGGCCTGGGCTTTACAACAGACACCTTGTAGGAGCCTCCCCTCCTTCTTCAGAGTATCCTAGTGGGGTGCCTGGGGTATTTCTGGGATTCTGGAAGCTGTGCCGCTGGACTCAAGCACAGCAGTAATTGTGAAGGCGATATAGGGGCAGGCAGTGTTTCGGTGTTCGCTGTATGTAGTGTCGGTGTTACTCTAGATGGAAATGAACAACCCCCAGCAACAGTGACAGAATGGAGAATACAAACATAGCACCACCACATGGGTGATAATGACATCGGACCACTAAAGGACGGATAGCCTCACCGTACTGGACGTTGTAGCCTAGCCAAGACGAAGTAACACACGAAATATCACACGGCTGGAATGATTATCTTGAAGGCCATCACATTTGCTGCTTGTAAAAATTCAGATTTCTGGGTCTATTTCAGACCCATCTGTGAATGGGAATGCTCGAGTCATTAAAAAGCCACCCCCAGTGATTCAGTGACAGGTGATCTAAAAGGCACATATAATAAAACACGACTCTAAGGTTTCTTTCCTCTTCAAAAATGGTAAGTATTCATGAGAATTCAAATGAGCATCCAGGGAAAGAGCCAGACATTTCCTGGAGGTAGAAATGTGTAAAAATAGCCTTCAAGGACATTAATGAGATCCGTGTGCCTTTTTAGTTCATTCCTATACCTGTGGTTGGTATAGCTCTTTTTCTATGATGAACTTTCATTTAATTTCTGAGTGAACATTTTCACAAACTTCAGTACAGCCATACATTCAGGTGCAAAGTTATGAAACTCATTAGTTGCAATGATTTTTTTTAATTTTAAGGAAGTACTACTAAAAATGATACATTTTAAAGCTAATCTATACTTCCTGGAATTTTTACCTAAAATATTAAATATATACATATATATTTTAACATTTTCAGCATAGGAAGTTTGCCTTAACTATTTAATTTCTTTTTCTTAACCCAAAGTTGTATTATCAGGGAATGCTGATCAGAGGAATTAAAAACAAAACCACCTTTGCAAATCCTCATAAAAAGTAAGGGGCTTAAACACAAATAAAAATATTCTTCATGTAAAAAAAAAGATATTCTTCATGTGTTATTTCCCATGGATTTCTTTGCCTCTACATATGTATATGGAAATTCATTCTAATTTTATAAGTTGCTTGCCTTTTTGAGATTTCTCTTTCTGTAGATAATAGAATGCTATTACATTAGACAACACATTTTCTTTTCTGTAGACAATAGGATATCATTAGATTCCTTTTCAAACAACCCTAGGAAAAAATTCTTCAGTATTTTTTTCCCTCTCTTTGACTGCCTTTTCCATTAAATAAACTCTTTGTATGTTTTGAGTTTAAAACAGCTGTTGAAACACTGTCACGATTATTACCTTTCCCTAATTTTAAAATTGTGTCTTGAAAAATGAGTGTCAAGGAAATTCCATCTGAGCTTTCTTATTGAACATTCTAAAATCTTGAGGATAAACAGCATCTTAATGCTGCTATAACAAATACCACCAGTGGGTGGCGGTAGTGAGCTCGCATTTGTTTCCATAGTTCAGGAGACTGGAAATTTGAATTCAGGGCACTCACTAGCTATGGGGGTCTTCTCTCTGGCTCTTGTCATAGAGTCAATTAAGACTCAGAGTGGCCTTATGGGACAGGACAGAACTACCCTGTGGGTCGCTTTTTAAGGGAGTAAAAAGAGAAAAACCTCATCTTGAAGAGAAGGGAGTAATTCCTTGATCCAGCTTCTCCAGGATTCTTCTTAACATACTTTGAAAGTAACTGAGTTCAGAGACATTTCTCTTACCCCCCCCTTTTGTACTCTGTCACTTCCATTTGTAATCTTCTCCATTTCTATCCCCAAAGTCTTTTGCCTCATTGTGATTAGTAGGGGAACTCATCTCCCCAAATAAGATCACACCCATAGGTACAGAAGCATTAAGGATCACACCTCATGTTTTCTCAGGGCTATAATTCCAGCCCATATCATATAATGTAGTTAAACATGGAATGAGCGTGGACGTCTGAACTTCACAGCTACTCAATTCAAAGATTTGAACTGTCCCTTTCTGGCCACCTCGTTGGTTAGCAGAATGTGGGGAGTGAAATGTTGAATACTCTGTGCCACAAAGGAAAGATCTTTCAATACTGTTGTCTCCCCTTCCCCACCACAGGCCACATGCGCCGCACGCTTGGTTGGGCTGTCGGAGGGAGGAGAGAAGAGCATTTGTGGGGGAGGAAAGTGGTGCCCTGGAAGCCAACACTAAAATATTTTACCTCGTTATCCTCTTACAAAGTAACTGCGGTGCCATTTTCACCTAAATGTCAAAGTATTTAACCTTGTCTTACAGTTCCGTCTCCCCCACCTTGCCCCAGCATGTTTCATTTTTGCAAAGTTATGTCAGTTCATTGTATCCTTACTTTTAATAGGAGGACAAGTCAGAAAGTGTTGCTATAAAGTCAAAGGAGTCTACTGTAAAACAAAAATTTCCAAAGATGAAGCGGTCATTTCTTGATGTATCTGAAAGCTCATTTCTTATCTGTGTCACCCTTTGCTGAGAGCTCTGAGCGTGACTGCTTACCCCGTGCCACCACTAGCGTGTTGTGTTTGAGTGTACTGAAGGGGCAGAATCAAGGCTGCTGTCAGGTGGCTAGGGTAAGATTTCCCAACAGATTTCTCGTAGGATCTTTGGAGAATGAACTTCTGTGTCATGATGGGAGAAAAAAAAAAGTATTCCATGCAACTTGCCTGGGAGTGTTCACCAAGGCTGTTGTCCGTTTTCTTGAAGTGAGTTCATAAGTCCCATAATTGTCCTGGATTCCTTGAGAGCAGTTATCAAGATTACGTTCTTGGAATTCCATAAAACAATAATAACTTTCCCAGCTAACCTCTCTGCCTTGAATTTAACTGGCCCAGCAGACACCCATAGAAGTCACTATTTGATGACACTTTTCTTTAAAAAGAACCAGAAATATGTTGGCTAGCATTTATTCAGCACCATTTTTTCGATGCTTTCCAGTGAAAATATGAATTTAAATTCATAAGAAAATGTTTATGGAATAATTTCTGAATGGTTGGTTTTATTACATTTCTTAAAATGTGTGACATTAAAACTAATATGCTTTCCAGAACACACACACACACACACACACACACACACACACACGATACTCATAGGAAATTAATTCAAGTGCGTTGTTTGATCATTTGACTACTGCTGTACACTCTTTGCAGAGTCAGGTTTAACAGGCTTTGTTTACTTTAACTTTATGTATGAAAGTTTAGAATCAATTTCATGTATGAACTAGGATGCTGATAATACTACTTTTTCATTTATCCTCATATTTGTAATAATTTTTGTTTTCCATGTTGTTACATTAGCTTTGTATAAAATGAGCTGTGTAATTGAGATTCTTTACACTACACCATGGTTACCATGTTTCTGTAAGTCATTTAATCATTGAGATAAATTTTTTGGCATCTTCTCATTCTGACCCCGCTCTAGACATTCAGGGAACAGGTGCTGAATGAACCCCAAGACCTGTCTTTGATGGCATTTTATATTTCCATCAAGGAGAACGCTTAGTGATAAATCAACCTGTAATAAATGGTATTTCTGGTCACCTTTTCTTTCTTTTTGATTATTTCTTTAGCAAGAACTTCTATCACTGTTTTCTAAAGAGTTGTTTACATTTAAAATGTTGCTCTACCTTACACTAGATACTAGTTCTATTTTCACCTGACATATGTTAAGGACTATTATTTTTACATCCCTAAGTGGTGATAAGTATGAGTTCACAGCTAGACCCATGGATGCTAGGCCCTAGGATTTCTAGGGCCCATTGCTAACATTCAGGAAACATGTATGGCATGTATTTGTTGTGGTGTTCGTCATTTATGTCTGTTGTCTTGACTGAAAGTAATTTATTTGTATTATTTTATTCAACCTCCCTACAAACTGCCTCTTTCTCTTCTTTACCTATGTACTTAACTAAGATTCTATTGCTTTTCTTGCCAATTTCAGTTTTTAATAATATTTTTGGGTTTTTTTTGGGGGGGGGCATCACTGCCCTCTGGTGGGAGTGGGAGGCCTAGCCTTGCTCCTGGAGAGCTGCTGCTGGATTTGAACCACCAAGTCAGTGGGCCGCAGTCCTGCACTCAACCAATATGCCACCGGGGCTCAGCCTATAATAATATTTTTATTGACATGTCTTGTTCATTCCAATATATCCTTTCCATTTCCATGCAGTTCTGTTGTTCAGACCCTTTAGGTGGAAAAATACAACTATTTAAAGCTCCTTCAATACTTTCAATAATAATGTTAGTATTAATGTCATTTTGTCCAAAGAAAATCAGGTCTTGGTAACTTTTCATATTTCCAAGTCACATTTCATTATGCACAGGTTTTGTTTACATATTTAAACTGTCCTTTATTCTTTTGGTACAAAGCTTTTAAAGTTTTGTATTCTGGGGGAAAATATTGTCTTACATCTACCTTAAAGTGGCATGGATATAATATACAGGTAAGTGTTTTAAAAATATGTAATTAACTAATTAGAGACACATATACAATGATGTGTATGTAGTATTATATTTTTGGTATTGCTAGTAGAATACTTTCCCTGCAAATGACCTTGAAATATTTATTTAGAGATTCCGTTTTTGTTTACATGCACTAGGTTGCCCTGAAAACCAGTCTGCTGTCTTTTTCTGGTGATATTTTGAACATCATGTTAATATTATTGAATTGACTATAACCAGATGTCTATCTTGGTAGATTTGAATATCCATTCAGTGATAATTGTGGCATTAATGTTGTAACGACAGAACTTTATTTGATTAAACATTCTCAAACCAGGGTATAAAAAGCAACTCCTTCCCCTAACCATTATTTTCCTCGGTGTGCTGGCATGAACTTGAGAGTCTAATAGAATGAAGTGGACCTCCTGGGGCTGTGCATGGTCTGGTACAGAAAGGAGCAGCAGGATGTAGTTGGTGCCCCCACGCTCTCTGGGTTCTATATCTGGCCAAACCTTACATCTGGTGTTTCCCAGGAAATTGGGTGCCAATTTCATACAATGCCACATCTGTTTTCAGCAACTGTGTAAGCACTGAGTTTTTAAATTTCTGGCTTGAAACCTGGTATCTAGTATTTCCAAAAATAGTTTTGGATTTCAGCAAATTGTGGGTTAACAAATGCTGTGGGATATCTTCTGTTTAGTAATCAGTCTTTAATTTTGTTGTTTCCCTATGTCAATGTAAACCAGGTTTTGGTGTTATGAATGCCTGTAGATAACCAATTTCAATATCTTCATAGTTATTGACCATAAATTCCATCCGAGTAGTTAAAGTGGAGTCATGAATGTGAATGCATTTTCTCATTATCATAAAATGGAAGGTTCTTTTTAAGATAAAATCTATTTAGAGAAGGAAAGTGAAAGAATTGCTTACCTTAACCCCTATTGTTTAATTCCATTTTTCTAGCAGTGCTATACAAAGCAGGTACACGCTTTCATATTTACTTTCACACAGTGCCATTGAGTCTATGCTGCCTCAAAGCTTACACCGTCCTGAGAGGGCAGGGTAGACTGGCTCAGTGAAATTCTGTAGCTCTTGTGCTAGAAGAAAATCCCTGCTCTCTCTTGTGCAGCAGCTGGTAGTGTAGAACTGCCAACCTTGTAAATAATCCCCCAACTTGTATGGCTGCCACCGAGGCTCATCATGAAGGAAATTATGATTAGCCCAAAAACTCTTCACCAGTATTCTCCTGCTGAGGCTGATGCACTTTGCTGTGACCACAGTTGCAAGGCCAGCTCTTCCTCTCCAGCCACATGTAATTGCTAGTGGGAATGCTGGGTTCTCCATCAACAAACTGTGTGCAAATCATTGTTTACACCCAAATCTGTTTTTGACACTCTCGTTTTGATAGTAATCTCACTGTAAGCACTGAATACGTATGCTTTTGTTTGCTCATCCCACTGTACGTAAAGTTTGATAAAGGGTGACAGTTTGCTTTTCATTGGCTAGTGGCTGCTTTAAAACAATCTTGATAATGTAGCATTCGCCATGTATTCCATTTTGGTGCTTTTTAAAGATTTTACTTCTGCCTGTTAGTTATGTTTAAAATGTATTGTCAATAAATAAAATTTTGATAGAGATGCATTCTCTTGACTTTGAATTCACAGAGAATTCTGTAGCAATGATGAAAACAGTAATACCAGGGTGGGCGCTCCAAAAGGTTTGTGACAAAATGGAACTGAAACCTAATGGATTTTCCCCAAACATTTGAGGCCTCCTTGTAGATACCCAGTTCTATGTAGCACTCCTTTGTGCTAGACAGTTGTTCGAACGAGCACACTTTTAGGGTGCTAATTTCGGGTTTTGAATCAGTTAAAACTTTTTCATTTATGGCTTAACACAGCCCAAATGGAAAAAGACCTGAATTTTTAAAATGTGCATGTAGTCAAATGATAACTGCAATAGGAAAAATTACAAGTCAAAACCCTCAAATGGCAGATTTTGAAGGAGAGTCTTTTATAGGCACTTGATTCAGGAGATTGAATTTCTCCAGGACTATGCAATGCATCAAATTCAAAATGACATGGTTGACTACCGTCTGGGAATGGGGCCCTGTTGTACACTACTCTGCCTGTCAAAAGGTTTGGTTAGGGCTGAGCCCTGGTGGTGTAGTGGTTGAGTGCAGGACTGCGGCCCACGGACTTGGCGGGTCAAATCCAGCTATAACTCTCCAGAAGCAAGGATGGGTAGTTACCATGACCACCAGAGGGCAGTGATGCCAACCTAAAACAAAACAAAGCAAAAAAGAGATTTGGTTAGTTTGTACATAAATACTGCCCTCCTGTTCTATGTCACAGGTGAAGGACGTGACCTGCCATTTGTCTCATTGAACTTATCTTTCTGGTTCACCGACATTTTATAAATTGAGGTTCATTCAGATTTTGCTTTGTAGGTTCCCAGATCAGTCACCAGATCAGGGACCAATTAGAAGCTCAGATATTACCCTGTTTAATCTTCACCAAACTAATGCAATGTATACAATTCCTAACCCATTTTGCAAATGATAAACTGAAATGAGAGGTGTAGCTGACCCATTTCTAGCCATTCCCCATTCACCTAACCTTACATCCTTGAGGCAGCTGTAACTGTCTTTGTTTGTTTGTTTTGCATCCTTCAAAAGGTTAGCTAAGACAATGGTTCTCGACCTGTGGTTTGTGAGCACTTTGGGACTCAAAAGACATTTCACAAGAGTTGCCGGATTCATAACAGTAACAAAATGTCAGTTATGAAGAAGCAGCAGAAATAATTTTAGAGTTGGGGGATTCACCACAAGGTTGAGAACCACTGATCTAAGACATTAAGCCAATGGGGAGGAGTGGATGAATATATTCTATCTCTTCTTCAAAAAATAATTAACAGCAACATACGCTTTTTAGCCTCTTGCTTTGTTCAGTTAGTGATAGTTTCTGCAAAAATCTAACACCAATACTGAGTTTCCTCAATTAGTTTTCATTGATACATCTATCAGTGGTTGACTGAGTAATACAGCAGAATCGATGTGTTACCTAACATATACAATGCAATAGTTCAATCACATCAAGAAGAATTGTACAATCATCATGTCAGTTTTAGAACATCTTCAATCTTATACTCATCATTATGAATGTCCCATTTCCCCCGAAGCACTCCATCCATCTTGCCAAGGGAACATTAATTCAGTTCCTGTCTCTAGATTTTCCTATCTTGTATTCCAAATACAGACAAAAACATTAAAACAAACAAACAAGACGCTAACAAGAATAGAAAAGTAACACATAGAAAACACAGTTAAAAAGAAAGTATAAAATATTTAAAAAATGAGTAGATCATAAAGGAGATCACATTTTAACCTAACTCTATAAAAATCCACTTTCCAAAACATCCTGCTTGTTAGTGAGGCTATTCACTTCCCTGGCCCAGCACCAGAAGAGAACCCTCAGGGCCTTAATCCATATGCATTCTCCTTCACTTAAAAAAGAGAAAAGAAACAGCTTTAACATGGGTCTAAAGGAGATCAAATGATAGAATACTTTTTTACCAACCTCTGTCTGCAAGAATTGACTGTACGTTGCTCTCTCTGTCTGAAAGCAAGGCTTTTTGAATCCTTCTGCTATGGATGGAGGGATTCACCTGAGGCTAAATCCATGTGTGGATCCTGGAAATGGATTTTGGCTTCCACTGACATACATAAGCTTCTGCAAAGCTGGTGTCCACAATTTAAGCTGATGCCATTCCCTCCTTTTGATTATATTGTGTACAAGTCTTTGAACCACAAAGATGTGTGTGCTTCTTCCATGTGGGCTTCGTTGATACATCACTTAGATAACCCCTTGTTTGAAAACAAGCCTTTAAGACTGTAGACTCTATGCTTTCTGATAGCCAGATACCATCTCCAACACAGTTTGCTGTCGTCCCCCCTCCCTTCCATGATCTTTACAGAAGGGCCGCATCAAGCAAGGGCTTATCATAAGAATGAATTGTTCTTAGATGGAGTTAGAACTAAGAGTATGCCCAAAATCCATTCATGCAGCTAAGGTTTACATTTATCTCTGGTTTACCTTAGAGATGTTTTCATTTTTATGGAATCTATAATCCATTGGGGTATCTCTTCCTCTGCCATCAAGTTAAGGTTGACTGATACCAACCACACAGGGCAGAACAGAACTGATTCTGTTAGTAATTTGTCAAGTGTTGTAGGAGTAAAGAGAGAATCAGATGATTGTAACAGAATTATTATTGTTGTCTTTCTTATGATTTGGTAGTTTGTACTACAGAAGGGAACATAATAATTGAACAACTTTTTTCTAACCAAAATATTCCCTCCTGCATTTTCCTTTTCTTCCCCAGTTTAGACTTTGTAGAATTTAATGACAAACCCATGAAGAAGTCATTAAGAGTCATGCAGTTTTAGGATTTCTCCAAATTTATTTTTTACATAAATTCCTTTTGATTTGAAGTTAAACTCTGATCAATGGAAAATAACTAGTGGAATTATCTAATTTACACATTCAGTTATGAGGCTAACTTTAAGCTTATTTGGAGAAATTAATTAGAGAAGACACTTAAATTCTACAAGTCTGAAACTATTTTCTGTTTATATAGTTTTCATTTTGTTACTGTATGTAACATTTTTTGACAGTTTTATTGGTACTTCATTTAAATATAATGCAATTCAATTGTTTAATCACATCAAGAAATTGTGCAATCATTACCACCATTAATTTTAGACCATTTTCTTCTTTTAATCATTGTGTAATTTTTTTTCATGTGTAGCAAAAATGTATACAACAAACCTTCTCTAATTCTGTAACTGTTACATGTACAAGCCATTGTTATTGATTATACTCTTCTTGCTATACAAGCATTATTGTCTAGCATTATTCCCTCAAAATTTTCCACCACAATTAAAATAAACTCAATGACCCTTAAGTAAAAACTCTTCCTCTACCTGTGGTAATCATAGGTTAAGTTTTGCTTCTTTTTTTTATTTTTTAGTAATTTCTTGATATCATCATATATTATATACTTCCGTTGTTAAAAGAGTTGTATGTGCATCATCACAATCAGTTCTAATGCCACCCAACATTGACTGCTCACCTATTCCTAGATTATTCATCATGTTTTCAACTTTCACATTCAAATCGGTAGCAATTGTCAGTGCATCTTGATTGCAGGTTTGATCAATATTAATCTATAGCGGTTGGTAAAAATTATCAATTTTTTACCATTAGACATTAGTTGTAGGGCTGTAGGTTTAAATAATATTCATATTACTATAAAACATACATTTTCTGAATATAGTTTATTTGCATGTTTTTAACTGATTTTTAGATCAGTTTATTGTGGGCTCTTACAACTCTTGTTACAATCCATACGTCAACTATATCTTACATATCAGTCCAGATATTCCATTGTTCTTTTCTAGATATTTACTCTCCATTGAGCCCTTGAGATCAGCTCTTCCTCCCCCTCCCCCCTTCCCAAACTCTTGTGGCCCCTTGATAGATTATAGATTGTTAATTATTTTCAAACCTCACACCTATTGCTGTCTCCCTTCCCCTCTGGTTCCAGTTGTTCTTCCCCTGAGATGGTGGGGGGAGGGGGGAGGTGTGGTTTTGTGCCATTCATTATACCTCTGATCCTTTGAGGCCTCTATACCCCCCACTATCATGATCCCAATGCCATTTCCCACTCTGGACTAGATGGGAGCATGTACATAGGTATAGGCAAGAGATAAAGCTCAAAACACATGGAACCCAGAAGCAGGAATGAGAATAGAGATAACAAAAGAATAGGGGGGAGGGGAGGAGAGGTGGGGAGGGGAGGGGTTACATATCTCAATGAATGGCACTTCCACGTGTTCTTTTCATACTAACTTTCGTTCTGCAGACTCTGGATCAGACTGTGATTTGGGTGAGCTAAATCAGAGACCATGGCCCCTGGTGTTGAACAAATGCCAATTTTCTTACCAAAATTGTGTTAGAGGAACTTCTTTTGAGTATCTAGTAGGAGGAAAGGGGAACATAATGAAATATTCAAATTGAGATACAAGTACATCCCACATATATTCATGTATATGCTGATCCAAATATCAGCCGAGGCACCTAATTATAGCACAGAGACTACATTAAACATGTGCTGAACAAACTTCGCTTATGCTCGAGTATATATGGTACTTCATAAACCAGACAATCTATGTGTTTGAGAAGTAATGTGGCAGAAGAGAGGTAGCAGTGAAATAACAGAAGGATAGTGAGATAGCATGAGTTTCTGTTTCTTTCTGCCAGGTCCAATCACCTGAGTTTGCAATGGAAGTGTCTCTGCTGATTAGTTTTTCCTATTTAGTATGATTGGTGATCATGCCAAACACAAGACACACTCAGTTCAAGTTCTATAGCCATGTAGCTTCGCTTCACTGTGAACGTAACGCTCCTTCCGTATCAGTTTCCCACTGGTAGTGCTCAGAATAGCCTAGTGTTACTGAAAGTGAGTAACTGGAGTGAGAGGATAACTCAGTTAATTTTTAAAGGCATTTCTATATTCCTGATCGACTGGTATGTGTGGTGAAATTTGCTATGGTTTGCTAGGAAATGTGATTGAAGTTTGAAATTCATTTTTTAAATCTTTTTTCATATCTTTCCTCCAAAATAGGATTTTAAGAGTGGACTTGGTATTACTATAATTCCTATGAATGTTGCAAATGTAAAACAAGTGGACCGAACTGTGAAACAATCTTTTGAAATAATCACTCCATACAGAAGTTTTAGGTAAGCTTTGTAAAGCTGTTTATGGCTGTCTTTCTATAGAAAAGCATCTCTGTACTATGTATGTACCAATATGTATGTACATACTATGTATGTACTTGGTAAATAGTGTTTTTTTTAATCATCAAATATATGACAGATCTCCTCACATTTGGAATAGAATTAAAAAAAATGCATGCCTTTAAGCTATATTATGTACCTTCTTTAAGCCCCAATATAATGCCTTTTAAAATAAATCACCCACTTCATTGCTTATGGTTGTTTCCTAGAAAAAACTTCAGCCAAAATGATTCTGAATTTAGTGACTCTCATGGTACATACGGATTCAAATATATTTAACTTTAATTATATGTGTTGCATTATTGTCTTCTAGCAATGTCTTCATTATGACAATAAAATTACAAAACTAGAGGCCTTAGTAGGTTTTCTTAATTTATGACTCCATAACTCCAGTATGCAGAAGAGGCATAAGGTAGTATGTATTGAGCATAGCCAGATTAATTTATTTTCTAAAATAGCACACCGCACAGTACTATGCTAGTCAAAGTCCTCGGAAACTTAATGATTTCTCAGCAATTTCAAAAACGCTATCAAATCTGTTGACTCATTCTATCTGTCAAATTATATCTACTCGCTCTTGCATAAGCTTTATTTTTGCATATGCATATTCTAGTCTCTTATAAGTGGTGCCCCCAAATTCCCTAGGTTCTGTATCTGGGCAAGCATTGCATCTGGTCTTTCCCAGAAAACCGGGTGCCAGTGTTCTACAATGCCACATCTGTTTTCAGCAAATGTTTAAGCACTGAGTTCTTAAATTCCTGGCATAGAAGTCTGGCATCTGATATTTCTAGAAATAGCTTTGTTATTTCAGCAAATTTAGGGTTAACTGCTTTAAAATGGCTCCTGCGTCGTCCTTGGCCTTACATTTTTGTTAGTTTTAAAGTGAATTTAATCAAGTTTACTTGCTATCAGTTCACATAGATAACCCATTTCAGCATGTCGGCAGTTACTTATAATTAATCCTGTCTGTATGGGTAATACTAAATCATTGGAGGGAACATCATCTGCCATTATAATCAATGAAAAATAATTTCTGTAAGATAAAATCTGTATTTAGAATCTTTAAGATGATTGCTTACTGTGGTTGCATCATAGTGCTTCACTTATTTTTCTTAAGAGTGCTGTATTAAATAGATATTACCGTTTTTTGTCTCTATGGATTCACCTATTCTGCTGACTGATTTTAAATTAGGAAAAATATGTGCTTATTTTTGCACCATCCTTTCTCAGTCTGTATTCTGAGCCACTAATCTGAGGAGCTTGACTAGACGAAGCAAAAGGTCGTCTCAGAATTAGAGGACTTCTCATTAGCATCTTGTGACAGGCACATGCCACTATATAAAAGCTGAAAAGCAAAGAATATTTACAGCACATAGTGAGGGAGATGAGACGACAGCTTCAGTGTGGATTGTGTCTCAATATATAGAAAGCAAAAATCCACACAACTGGACCAATATTGTGATAAATGGAGAAAAGATTAGAGTTCCCAAGGACTTACTTTTACTAGGACTCCCTAACAATGCCCATGAAACCCTAGTAAGTAAATCAGAACTCTATTTTGCATTGGGAAATCATGCTGCAGATGAAATCTTTAAAGTAGCAAAAAATATATATTCTTTTGAAAACTAGTCGCCTCATAAACTTTAAACTAAACTGAGCGTTAAGTAGGGATAACCAAAGAAGGATTAGTGTATTTTTGTAGCACCGATCTTGAAGAATATTGGATATACTATGGACTGCAGAACAAACAAATCTTTGTTGGAAGAACTACAGCCATATTGTTCTCAGGAAGTAAGGATGACAAGACTTCATCTCACATACTTTAAATATATTTTCAGGAGGGAACAGTTGCTAGAGAAGAATATCATGCTTCGTATGTTAGTCTGGGTAGACTAGAGAAACAAATTCCTAAGCACATAAATGGATATGAGAGTTTTATATAAAGGGTAATTGTACATTAAGAAAACATTTCATCCCAGTCCAGACCAAGTTCATAAGTCTGATTTTAGCCCCTATGTCCAACAGCAATCCACAAAGTCCTACAGACTCAAGAAACACATGTCATGATGCCAAATGTAAGACGGTCACAAACCAGTGAATAGAACACCTTTGGATCCAGTGGTGGTATAAGCATCTCAGAGCTGGCAGGAGTCTACACATGGCTTTTCTAGGTCCAGGTTTCTTGCTGCATCAGGGTAGGTCTATGCGGCTTCTCTTCAGGGATGTCTCGCAGGGAACCAGCCTTGTTAGTCAAGTCTTTCAGGCAGTGAGTGTTGTCAGTAGAAAGCCTCCAAGGAAGTGAACAGAGAGAGAGAGAGAGAGAGAGAGAGAGAGAGAGAGAGAGAGAGAGTCTGTCTCCAAAAAGATATTACCACATTTCCCAGAATTCTCAGAGGAGAAGGCCATGCCCACAGAAGTCTCATTGACTATCTCCAGATTGACAGACTGAATTCAACCCCTACACTCTTAATCCTCAAATTGACACTAGATTAGTTGACTGCCACACTGGGTAAAGGAGAAGATCAGTGCAGACCCTCCAGGAGATGGGTTGACAGGGTGGTTGCAAAAGCATGCATAAGCATACCAAGGATGTGAGGATGAGGTGGACTCCAGAAGTGTTTTCTACTTTAATACACAGGGTTATTGTTGCAGCCAACTTGATAGCACCTACCAAGAACAGATTCTTACTTTTAATCAAAATAGAGATACTGCCTGTGGCCAATTCTTCTTTATGTGGAACTGGAAATCACTAGGAAGCACATTAATATAGTAATAATTACGAAGACCTATGGTGCTTTAGAAAAAATAAGATTCATGTAGGCAACTCATTGTTTAAAACATATTATCTGGGTCTGAGCCCTGGTGGCATAAGTGGTTAAGTGCAGAACTGCAGCCCGCAGGCTTGGTGGTTCAAATCCAGCGGCGGCTCTCAGAAGCAGCACTGGGTAGCGCCCACGACCACCAGAGGTAGGGATGCCCACAAAAAACACAAAAATAAACACACAAAAAAACATATTATCTGGTTGCCCTGGTGGTATAGTTGGGCCGCCAAACTGAAGGGCAGCGGTTCGAAACTGACAGCCCCTCAATAGGAGAAAGATAAGATTTTCTACTCCCTTCAATAATTACCACAGAGGAAGCAAAAGGAAATAGAGGAAAGAACTAGGAGACAAAGGACATTTATGAAGGTCTAAATACACACATGTACGTATAAATATATTTCTATGTAATGATAGGAAAATAGATCTAAGTACTTATATTTATATGTTAAGTACTTATGTTTATATGTTAAGTATAAAGTAGTGCATGGACATTGGGACTCTATTCAAGTACTCCCTCAACATGAGAACCCTATATTCTAATGATCCAGCATTCTGTGATGCTCACCTTCCTGACACAATCACTGAAGATATAATGAGTGGGTAAGCTAAAGTGGTGAAGAAAGCTGATGGTGTCTGGTTACCAGCGACCAAAAGATAAGCATCTGCAGTCTTAAAGGCTTGAAGACAAACAAGCAGCCATCCAGCTGAGAATCAACAACGCCTACATGGAAGAAGCACAGAAGCCTGTATGATCATGTCAATGGGATCAGGTTTCAGGCACCCAGACCCAGTCATACCATTGTGAATTGGATGGAGGCAGGGGCACAGAGTGGAGACTGGAAGCCCATCTGTAGACAACTGCAGAAGGATCACAAGGATGAGACAAGCCAGCGAGGGTGTGGTAGAGCACCGATGAAACATACAACTTTCCTGTGGTTATGTAATGCTCTCTTACCCCCACTATCATGACCTCAATTCTTATAAATCCGACTATACTGAAACATGTACACTAGTACAGATAAGAGTGAGCAACACAGGGAACCCAGGACAGAGAAACCCCTCAGGACCAATAATGAGATTTGAGATACCAAGGTTGGGGGAGAGAGGAGTAATCAGTCACAAGGATCAGTATCTAGCCCCCTCCCAGGGAGACAACAGAAGAGTGGGTGAAAGGTGACAGGTGACTTTGTACAATATGAAAATAGTAATCTCTAATGTATCAAGGGTTCACGAGGGAGGGACATTTTGGGGGGGAGAGGGAAAATAAGAGCTGATAGGAAGGACTGAAATAGAAAGAAAATGCTTTGAAAATGATGATGGCAAAATATGTACAAATGTGCTTAACACAATGATTGAATGTATACATGGTGATAAGAAATGTAAGACCCCCAATAAAAGTATTTAAAAAAGAATTATCACAGAACCCATAGAGGAATTTCTGCCCTTTCCTAAAGTGTAGCTATGAATCAGAGTCAGCTTCATGACAGAGAATTTGGTTCTAGGACATATTAGCTCTCTGTTAATTTCATTATTTTTCTATTCTTCTCTCTCTACTTATTTATTTATTTTGGGGGGGCATTACTGCCCTCTGGTGGGAGTAGAAGGCCCAACCCTGCTCCGGAAGAGTTGCTGCTGGATTTGAACCGCCTGGCCAGTGGGCCACAGTCCCGCACTCAACCACTACGCCACCAGGAATCGGCACCTCATCTGTCTCTTTAAATGAAAAAAAAAATAACATTGCTCTATGAACCACTGACCTGGTCCACATCACTGCTACACATCCTCTGGAATGGTGTACATACTCAGTATGTACTTTCACACAGAGGGAACTGATTCTTAATGCTTTCTTCCTTAGCTGGGGCATAAATACTAGGAATCAGAATAAAGCACAAAATTCCTAAGTAGGAGTTAGTAGACATTTGCTAGAATGGAAATCACATAAAGTTTTCTTGATTTCTTAAGTTTCTTCTAACCTGGACATTCTTCTAACCAAAAACAAAAACAAAAACCCCCAAACATACCAATCACTATTTTTAAATCTGAAGAAAAATTACAATTTTTGGTGGGTGTTTTTGATAATTTTGTTTTAGGCTATCATGTTATACTTGTTGGAAAAATATTCCAATTCTTGAAATTCTGCCAGTTTGTTATTGATTGCCATTATGTAATTGATTATTTATATAACCCTTTTTTTAAGAAATGTGGTCTGTAGTTTGAGTTTTTGACCTAGCAAAACAATTTTAATATATTGAAGAAGGAAATAAGTCTGTTGAGTTGGACATATATTAAAAAAATCATAGCAATATGGGACATTAATAGAAAAAAACTTAGATTTGCTAAATTTGGCAATCAGAAGGCATATATATATATGCTGTTTAATTTGTGAGTGAAATGAATATGCAAACTTAAGTTACTGCTTAATTGGCCTTTACAAGGAAGATCGATAATACAGAAATGTTAATTGTTTCAGCTTTACAGCCGAGTCTGAAAAAGAGAAACAAGAGTGGATTGAAGCTGTGCAGCAATCGATCGCAGAAACTCTCTCTGATTATGAAGTAGCTGAGAAGATTTGGTTCAATGAATCCAACAGGAGCTGTGCAGATTGTAAAGCCCCAGATCCTGACTGGGCATCCATCAATCTCTGTGTCGTCATCTGTAAGAAGTGCGCAGGTAATTAGCGATAGGTTATGCTCATCACTGCTATATTGGCACTACACATTTCTAGTGGATTCTCAAGAAATGCTCTTTATTGTCATATGTAATCTGTCCCAGCTAATGTTAGCAAAAATTAAAACTAGAGAGAAGCTATTACATTTAAATCAAATGCAGGGATTTGTTATAATTCTAAGCTTTTCTGATGTATGACTTAGATTTACAAATTCATTTTAAAGGATGGAATCATATTTTGTGCCTATTGATCTATGCATGGATTTTCAAGAAGGCAATGTTGAATTTGTTCTTGTTATAAGCAAGTGTGCTTCAGAATACCCCTCGAAGAGGCACACGTTTGCATTACAGTTGATCTATTTCCCCCCAGCAGTCCTTTACATCACAGCACATCAGTCTTTACTTCTCATCAATTTTATTTTGAACCCGAACCTTTGCATGCCAGACTAGCATGTCTTATAATGAGGACTTTCATCTGGAAGCATTTAATCGGTGTATCAGAGTCGATGACAATAACCAGTACTATTTCTGGTTTCCTTATTTTGATCCATTTCTTATAACTGATCACTCGATATCTCAGCATATCTATGTGCTCAGACAGGTGTCCAGTGGAGTGGCGGGAAACAGACCCCAACTGGAAAATTGGATCACAGGGGATGTCATTCGGAGGATGTTACTATAGGTTATCAGTTATCTCAGCATTGATTTTCAAAGCTGCCTTCTCCCCAGTTTAGTTGACATTAAAAGTAGATATTGTACTTATATTGATCATTAAAAGGATGAGTAGTACATAGCCTTTTCACCACAGATAAAAGGCTCTAGTACTTTAGAATATGGTAAATGTTTGACCAGAAGTGAGCCAGGAGTCACTGACCAAATACCAAAGTAAGACACATAACTCAGAACAGCAAAGACAATGGATGCTTAACAGGACCTTGGTAGTCATTTCAAATCATTTTTCTGTTCTTTAGTTTTACCTTGTGTGCCATCATACTCAGATTTCCTTACCTCCTAATTAGCAATAGCAACAACAATAATAAGTGCTCAGCTAATGATTTGTTGGGTTTTTTTTTTTTGCACTTGCCAAGTAATCTGAAAATTTCCCCCATTTTTCTTCTTTTGTTGTCTCACAGGAAAAGAGAACTTAAGAGAACTTTGTATTATGTAAAGTCTGATTTCACAAATTTATTTGACCTTTACAGAAAAAATAAATTATTTGTCTCCTCCCTAACACTTAAAAATGTTTGTGTTATTTTCCATAATACAAGATAAAGTGAAGGTAACTACTTTTTGAAACCCTGTGGATCATTTCAGGGCTCCACCATCACCACCACCGTTTTCCTAGGGTGGTAGCTCCTACTTTGAAAAACACTCATATTTTTCTTCCTTTCCTTTCTCTTTTCCTACCTTAGTATCCTTACTATACCATTTATTCACCTTTTGGGGGTGGTTTTAAACAATTATTATTTGTCATTTGTTATATTAACTTGTATTGATATTTCATGTTAACCCAACATCAAGAAGCTTTCTAAAATTTAGTATTCCCTTTATATTTTTCTGTCCCTTCTTACTTTCATCAATCAATATTTACAAATACTTTAAAAATATTTTAATTTTTTTTAGCTTCTTAGAGTAGTACAAATCTTTTGGCCAATTTATTAGCGTTTTTCTCTATCAATTTCTGTGCAATCATTTTCTACCCTGATTGATATCTGTGTAGCATATGCCAGTCTTGAGCAATCTGCCACTGTTCAGTATCCTTTTATTCCTTGAAATCCCCACTTTCCCTTGGCCTATATGTGTTCCCTTGAGTTACATCCTCAGGAGGCTTTTCTCTCTTGTCCTCGTGTGATGTTATTTAATCACATGAATTTAGCTCCCTTTTAAAGAATCTATTTTTGTCTTCCTTCTCTATTGTGTACTAAACTCTGTAGACTAGAATTTCTGCTTGATATTTACAGCGATACTTCAACAATAGCCTACCTAGGCACCTTCCTTTTAGCCCATTCCTTGACCTATACCTGTGCCTTCTCATGTGTGCTCAATTCTCAGACTTGGTCAGAAGCAATCTTCTCTACCCTGTATTTGCATTGAGAACCCACAGTCATCAAGGTGGTTCCAACCCCTCAGAGCCTTATATAAGGTGTTCAGGGTGGTGAATCGTTCACATACTCTCACTGCCAGTGAGTGAGTGTTGACTGATAGCAAGCCTACAGAACAGATGGGAACTGCCCCTTTAAGTTGCAGAGGCTGTCAATGTATATGGGCGCACAAAGCCTCATCTTTCCCCTGAGGAGGGATTGGTGAGTTTGAACTGTTGCCTTTGTGGTTAGTAGTCCACCACAGAGCTCATTATGTCTAATACTCCACTATGGGAGCATGCAACTCCATATTTCTCTTGTAGGGGGGGTGAGTGAGTTAGAACTGCTGACCTAGTAGCTGGCAGTCCAAGCTGTCCAGGCAGTACCGCCCAGGGCTGTTGTTAGGTTCAGAAAAATGGATTTTAAGTCGTGGTGACCCCATGTGACATATTAGGACTACCTCACAGAGTGTTCTAGCTGTAAAATAATGTTTTAAGATCATTTTATTTGGGACTCTTACAGGTATTCTTGCAATCTCTCAATTAAATATCTTAGGAAAACTTATATATGTGTCACCATTTTAATTTTTGAAACACCATCTTTATACTTGAGTCCTTGGTATCAGCTCATCTTTTATCCCTTCCTTCCCCACCCTATCACCCTCATGAACCCTTAATAAATTATAGATAGATAGATAGATAAATAGGTAGATATGTATATGTGTGTGTTTTCATATCTTACACTGTTCACTGTATCCCTTTGCCCATATTTCTGTTATTAGTTCTCCTTGGGAGTGGGGTGAGATGTTATATATCTATAATTGCTATTGGTTTTCCCTTTTTCCCCATTTCCCCCTTCACTCTGGGTATTGCTACTCCTATTACTATTTATGAGGGATTTATCTGCCCTGGCTTCCCTCTATCAAAAGTTCTGGTCTGTACCAATGAACACGCTCTGGTTTGGCACAATTTGTGAGTTAGAACTGGGATCATGAAAGTGTGTGTGTGTGTGTGTGTGTGTGTGTGTAGGAAGCATTACAGAGGAAGTGCGTCATTGGTTCTAAACTGTATCCTGGCAGAATTGTTCCATCCATGTGACCCTTCTGTGAGGGGAAATCCAATTTCTACAGATGGGCTTTGGATTTGTCTCTGATCCCTCTCTTTCACATCTATATAATTATTTTTGATCTTTTAATACCCGATCCCATTGACATCTTGTGATCACACAGGATAGTGTGCTTTTTCCATGTGGGCTTTCTTGTTTCACAGCTAGATGGACACTTGTATAACTTCAACCACTTAAAAACCCAGATGCTCTATTATTTAATAGCCAGGCACCAACAGCTTTCTTCTCTACATTTGCTTTATGTACCCACTTTGTCTTCAGCAATAGTGCCAGCTTACTAAGAAGTAAGTGTTTTGTGTTGAGGAAGACTTAAAGAGGCCAAAAGTCCATCTGCTCCTTAATAGTTTATGAGAGCAGATCACAAGGCCTTTCTCCTATAGTATCTTCGGGTGGGTTTGGACAGTCAACCCTGTCTTTTAAAGCCACACTCTTGACTATTGCTCTAGTAGGGTTTCTCATCTATTTGAGCCCGTGTCCTGAAGAACCTTTTCATCCTCCTCCTTTTCTTAAAGTTTACCACATCTTATCAATTTGGACTTTTCAGTATTTCCAAATCTATCCTCTCCATTATTATTTTTTTAAAGATCATTTTATTGGAAGCTCTTCCAGCTCTTATAACAAACCATGCATCAATTGTATCAAGTATATTTGTATGTAGGTTTCGATCATAATTTTCTAAATATTTGTTTTGTAGTTGAGCCCTTGATATCAGCTCCTTTTTTCCCTCCCTTCTCCAGCTCATCCACATGTGTGAGGCCTTGAGATCCTCTCCATTCTGTTTCTTTTGTCTGAACTCTAGGAGTCTCATCACTTCTTGCTAAGGATAATCCAACAATTGTACTAAGTTCTTCCATGTTTGCCCCTTTATGTGGCTTTACAAACATTCACACTTATATAAGTTCTCATCTGGAGACTTCTAGGGCTGTATGCTTGGTAGAGTTCATCACAAAGAGGGGAAGAAAGAAGTATCTTACTTAATGCAGAAGCAATCATCTTTAACTGGCTATAAAGCAACTTCTCTGTCATCACCAAGTGAGAACAATAAGAAATACATATGCTTTTTATGGTTATAACATTTTATTTTTAACTCATCAGACCATATTCTGATAAAGCTATAAAGTTTAGCTTTTATGTTTACTTAGACAATCCATTTAGAATTATATTTCCTGTTTATTCTGTATTTTCTGTTTATATTGTGATTTAAAAATTACATAGATTTTTTTCCCTCACTGGTATATTGATATTGAGAATCTATCTGCACTTGATGTCCAAGCTTAGAATAAAACATGTTAATGGTCAGAATGCCAATTTCATTGTTACAAAAGTGTATTGCAAACCATTGCATGTTATTGCATGAGATAGGTAGACCCAATTGCTAACACAAAGATTAGTCAAACAATTCCCACTGAATGTCAAATAAAAGCACTAATCCATTCAAAATGTGTGACCAGTAGACTGTACAGAGAAAAACTAAATCACACAAGTCCTTTTTCTTTTCTTAAATCATTTTATTAGGGGCTCATACAACTCAACACAGTCCAGATATCCATTGAATCAGGAATATATGTACATATGTTGCCTTGTTTTTTTCTAGACATTTATTTTCTATTGAGCCCTTGGAATCAGCTCGTTCCCATCTCCCGCACCTCCTACCTGAGAGATTATACAGTATTATTTTCATCACTCACACTGACCACTGTCTCCCTTCCCCTGTTTTCTGTTGTTTTCCCCCCTATAGAAGAGTATATGATTATGTATCAGTCATTGCCATCTGTTCCCCCTTTTTTCCTTCCTTTTCCTCTCCTCCTACCTTTCTGGTATCACTGCTCCCACTCCTGTTCCTGAATTCTGTGTGTTATGAACTCCCATCTCTTTCTATGCCTGTGTAGATATTCTGGTCTAGTCTGCATGGATAAGCAGCACTGGGGTCATGGTAGTGGGGGCGAGGAAGCCTCAAGGAACCAGAACCAGAACCCTGGAGACTCATACCTTCCCTGCGGCCCCTCTGTGGGGAGATTATTCCACTGTCTACAGATTGCCTTTAGAGTTCTGCTCCAGCCCCTCTCATTCTCAGTCCCTATGAGTCCTCCTGATCGCATAGGTGGTTTGCTTCTTCCATGTGGACTTGTTGCTTCATTGCTGAATGGCAGCTTGTATAACTTCAAGATTTTAAGACCCCAGACGCTTTATCTTTTAATAGCCAGGCAACATCCACCCTGTTCACCACATTTGCTTATGTACCCGCTTTGTTTTCAGTGATTTTGTCAGGAGGGTGAACATCTCATACAGCTGATTGGTTAGAACAAAGTGTTCTCGTATTGAGGGAGGGTATGAGCAAAGACCCAAAGTCCATCCCCTACCTCAGTGTATTGCTGTATACATATATGTACATGGGCCGATACCTCTATTTTTGTGCTTTAATGTATTTACATCTGTACACCGCTATGTTTCTACCCATTTCCATTGCTTTGCTTCCTAGGTCCTTCCTCTCTTTCCTTAGTTTTTTCCCTCCTCCTGCCCCACTTTCATTTTCCCCTTATTTCCACCTCTTGGTACCTCCTCTTAAGTAATTTGTTGTTGCTCCGACACTCACACCCCACCTCGGATCCCTGTCTCCTCTATATTATTGACTTCTTTTTCTTGATATTTGCTTTTGAAATGGCCTTCTTATTGTGAGGTCTGATCTGGTAGAATCCCCCACAGAGATGCCTTGAGCATAGCAGAAGGAAACACTACCCAGTCGGGCACTGTTCTCACACCTGTTGAAGGCCTTTCTCTTTTTCTACTGACCCTCAGGATACTTTATATGTTACCATCCTTGTCCCCACTGATCATTTTGTTATCGTTACTATTACTACACTTATGAGCATTTCAGAAAGTAGAGAGTGATGCAGTTTAAATTAATAATATATGCTCACAGACACGTCAACATACATATACATACACGTTCTCATAAATTCTTTAAAATGTAAAATAAATGTGCATATAGATTAAAATGGAAGTGTAATGGTTTCCTGTGTCTGTTTGTTTGTTTGTTTGTTTTCTTCAGGACAACATAGATCATTAGGTCCCAAAGATTCTAAAGTTAGAAGTCTGAAAATGGATGCCAGTATTTGGAGCAATGAGCTAATTGAGGTAAGCCTGGCTGAAGTGTGCGGCAGATGAGAAGAGACTGGGAAAGAACCATGCCGTGGGGACAGCGTGACTTTCTTTAGTGTGGTCGTAGCTCTTTCAATGCCAACGGAGACAATTAGTTTAAAAGTAAAAAGTTAGATGCGGGTAAATTGTTAATGACTACTTTTATAAGGGCGTGGCAACTCCTTTATTATTATTGCTTTTCAGTTAGAATTTTCTTCCTTTCTTTCTATGATAACATGTATAAAATATAAAAGGAATCAATGAAGACATCCGGCAAACTTTGCTATTTTCTTTCTTGGCCACGCTGTGACTTCTTTTGTGATCATGTCTAGCTTTTGTCCAATTTCTGCTGGTGTCACGTGCCTCTGTAACAGCATCAGCCCACCTTCTCAGTCATTTTAAATGTGTCTTTCTCACTCGGGGCTTCCAAACACAGTAACCACTTTTGCTGAAATTCCCATGATTTGAAAATCCTAAAAGAAATAGTATCTTCTTTCATACTCCATGCTCCTGAAAGAGCAGGTCTTTTCAGGAGCTTACCTGTGTTTTACACTGTTCAGTTGCAATTTGTAAAGTGTGTTGTGAGTTGTTTTCAGCAAACTTCAAGGCATTTTATTAACTGACACGTTGCATGATTTTTTTTTTCAATAATTCAGCTTTTCATTGTCATTGGAAACAAAAGAGCAAATGACTTTTGGGCTGGTAATCTGCACAAGGATGAAGAATTACCCATGGACTCTCCAGTCGAAATGAGAAAAAACTTTATCACTCAAAAGTATAAAGAAGGAAGATTTAGAAAAACTCTTTTGGCATCTCTCACCAAAGAAGAATTAAATAAGGTATTTAATACAGTGCACCAACAAACCTGAATTGCAGTGTTTTATTTACTTACTTATTTTTTTAAAATAGATACCAAAGTTCTTATTAATAAGGAAAATCTTTCACAATTTTAATTTATTGCAATGGAAGTTTTCTGTTATTTCACTGAAGTATCCAGTACAAGGAGCTTGTCTCTTCCTATCTCTGTGAAAACTCAGCTACCACTCATTCTTTTTTTTTGGGGGGGGGGTTATCACTGCCCTCAGGTGGTGGGAGTAGGAGGCCCAGCCTTTGCTCCATGGAGCAGGAATTGAACCTCCATCCCAGTGGGCCACAGTCCCACGCACAACCACTACGCCACCGGGGCTCAGCCCCCACTTATTCTTAAACAATAGCAGTTTTTTCTAAATACTAGATAATTTTCTGATTTAGAGCCACCAGAATTAGCAACATTTCCTTGGTTACCAGTTGAGAGTTTGGTTGATGGTGCTGATATGAAGTGCCATTTACCTTGGTTGAAGTTATTCCTGAACTATACCTCCTTCATGCTACCCATTTAGTCTTCACTTGCTATAAAAGTTGATAACCTGCCTCCCGACACACACATACATACACACACACACACACACACACACACACTTTTTGGTATAATGACTTTCAGTCTCATCTGTACCAGATTCCTCTATGCATAGATACATGTCAAGCATATACTCCACAGAGTTACTTTGTTGCTCAGTACCCTAGTATTTTTCAAATGTCAGTGCTTGTTAAATAAAGATCACTGAGGATTAGCATTTGCAGATAATTTCTGAAAAGAAATAGAGAAGATTTTTCATGCATCTATAGAAATTGCAAAATATATGAAATTGATTTACATTTCCATTATGTTCTTTTAAAAAGTCTTCCTTCCTAATACTTCTTTAGTATCAGTAAAAGGAGGTCACTGCCCAATTTTAAAGTATATATGGCTCACAATTATTGCAGAATTCAGGATGGTTACCTAAGGAGCCTAAACAAATGGGGAGTGAGCTGTCGGTGGGAGGGATTATATGATTAAATGTAGGTTGATATCAAGGTACTTAATTTTGTTTTGGGTGGGTTGTCTTGTGTGAAAGATATATTACTAATAACTGCCTAATTATAATACACACATATATATATAGATCATGATTGACTTAATCACCTCTACCAATGGCCAATCAATATTAAGTCTATGGAGTTGTAAGTCAGTCAGTGAAGCAAGCTGGGGTCGTGGAGAGGTGGTAATTGGGGTGGCAGAGAACCAGGGACTATGAGTAGGTTTCTCCAGTTGATTTTCTCCCTGTGATGGTCATGGCAATCCTTCCGTAGTTAAATATTAATGTCCACCAGTGAGGTCGTTTCTGCTTACACTCCACAATGTCGCTGAGGCCGGCTCACAGACATGTTTTAAATTAAGTGGTAGCAATTTTATTCCTCCTAAGAATATCTTGTGGGAGTCTATTTATTGGGTAGTAGCCTCCATACTGGGCTACTTATTAGCAGTGCTCTTATTGTCACTGAATAACTCTTAACAAAAATATGTGTCTATTTAATGCTTAGTATACCCTTCTTAACGAGCCCTGTGCTAAGTGTTGCTGCTGCAAAAATACTGGGAAAATATGGGCCATATTTATGGAAAAGGCAGGCAAGTAGGGTCCGTAATGAACAGCACTGACCCATGGCCGACAAGCCCTTTCAGACTCATCGTGAGCCACGAGAAGAGAGTAGGACTGTGTTATTTGGCGTTCAGGGCTGCAGTCTTTAAGTCGACGCTCACATCGTCCTCCCATGGAGCAGCTGATGGATTCGAGCCAACGACATTTTAATTAGCTGCTGAGTGTTTAACTACTGCTCCATTAGGACTTCTTAACAACTACACAATCCAGAAAATATAAAAAATCAAGTACAGTGTGTTTTTAAGGGAAAGCGTAGAGTGGCAAGGGCGTGAACAAAAGAACATGCATGTCCTTAAATTAGAGATCAGAGAGTGCTAGCACGGAAACTTGTTTCCTATCATTTGTTCTCACATATTCCTTTGGAGAAGAGGAAAAGTAAGATCCATTAAGGATAAAAACCTGCCTAAGATCAGCTGGGGAAGGAGTGTGGTCAAACAGAGAACTGTGTTTTTATGGTGCTTACTTAAAGGGGATTCTAGAGACCAGCTGCACACCACCGTGCAGATTAGTGGGCTTCCTGTAGCGTTATGGAGACTGGAGCGTGGATGGAGCTTGTTTCCTCTGAGATGTTCTGGGGACAGACACGGAGCAGCTTTCTCGAGGCTGTGTTACAGTTAGCAAAACCCCTGGTGAGATGTCCAGGTGTCTCATGGCAGGATGAAGATGAGTGTTGAACCCAAGGCAAGAGGCAGGTGGTACCTAAGTGCCCAAACCATGAAGATTTGGAAGCAAATGAGAAGACAATAAAATAAGGCCTGGGACACACATAAAGTGAGAACAAAGAGAATGAGAACAAATATAAAGACGAGCTGAGTCCAGCCGTTTGGAGGGTTCGTACAAGGATGGCATATACCAGAAGTATTGTCTCTCTTTTTTCACCCCAAGATTTTTAGCACATAATTTGCATATCACACAATTCAGGAGGTGAGTTGCCCAGACATATCAAGGAGAATTATATAATCACTACACATCTATTTTAGAGCATTCCCCCTCCATGGTTATATCACCTTTAAAATGAGTTGTGCAATCACAATCCATTAAGGTGATAAGGATAAAATCACAATAGTATAAAGACAAAAATACAAATAAAGTATTAGAAGGTAAAAGAAACCAGAAACATTAAAAAAAAAACAGGAAAGAAATTTCTGTCATGGAAAAGTAAGAGGTACTTGTACCCAGAATAAATTCAGATTGCTTGTATAGGGTGGTTAACTCAGCAAGTATGAAGTTTGAGCCAGCATAATCAATATGACCATGGTCTCTGCCTGATAGAAGGCTGTGGCTGGAACAGATCTGCTACCAGTTCATTTTGACTAGATACCCCACAGATGGGTTTGAGGCTCCCACCTTCCTCCTTAGCCTTCTCCAAATTGGGTGTTAATAATTTTATCTCTGTTGCATTTCTCTTCACCTATTTGAATTTTGTAATTGTCATCTTTGGATCACACAAGATGATTAAAAGTGTATTCTTTTAATTTCCATGTGGACTTGGTTGACTCCTCGCTTAGATAACTGCTTGTTTGAATACAAGCTTTTAAGGCCCCAGACACTATTCTGATCTGACAGGCACCATCTTTTTTTTTTTCACTGCACTTTGCTAGAGAAACCTTATCTCCAGTGATCATTTCATGGAGGTGAGTATGGGGCTGGCCCATGATCTAAGAACTAACTTTTCTTAACTTGGAACTAGGATTTAGTGCAAACCCCAAACCCATTTCTGGATCTGTGCTTTTTTTTTTTTTTTAAATGCTTTACTCACACAGAAGAAGCATATGAGGTGTCGAAGGGATTCGGTCTCAGGCATTAAATAGGAAAAAAACCATATCACCGTGTGCACACCTTCCTGAGATGATCACTGAGGACAGGTGGGGACATGAGCAAGAGTAGTGAAGATAGCTGATGGTGCCTGGCTATAAAAATATATAGCGTCTGAGGTCTTAAAGACTTGAGGATGACCATCTGGTCATATAGCCCAAGAGAACAAAGCCCACCATAGAAGAAACACACCAGCCTGTGCAACTATGAGGTGTGTAAAGAACCAGGTGTCCAGCATCAAAGAACAAAAATCATATCATTATGTGCCCACCCTCCCAACATGATTGCTGGAGACAAAAGGGTGCAGAGGCAGACAGAGTGAAGGAAACCGATGGCACCCAGCTACCAAACAATAAAGTATCTGCGATCTTAAAGGTGAACAAGTTACCTTCTAGCATACAAGCAGCAAAGCTCACACGAAAGAAGCACACCAGCCTGTATGATCACAAGGTAGCAGATATCAAACAACAAAGAACCAGAATCACATCACTATGAATGAGGGGAAAAGCAAGGTGGCCACCCAATTCCCCCTTGTGGGCAATTGGACATTCCCTTACAGTAAGGTGGTCAGATGTCCTGCTTTTTAACAATTTAACAGCTTCCTGTGGCATTTAAAATTAAAATAAATATATTACAATACTATTTTTGTATTTTCCGAAAGTTGTTGTTGCTCCATATAGACCAATTTTTTAATCAAGAGCCCCCTTTTTCTCCCAGTCAATGGTGTCCTGCTTAAAATCTGGTCACTTTACCACAGTGGAGTCATGGGGAGGAGATGGCCAGTCAAGGTGCAGTGAGTAGAGATGAAGCATACAACTTTCCTATAGTTCATGAAAGCTTCCTCCTCCGAACTATCATGGTCCCAATTCTACCTTTTAAATCCAATTGGACTGGATTTGGTACAAATCCAATTGGTACACTGGTAGCGATAGGGCTGGAAATGCAGGGAACCCAGGATGGATGAACCCCTCAGGGCCAGTAGTGAGAGTAGAGTTATCAGCTGGGTGGAGAGAAGGTGGGTTAGAGAGGGGGAGCCAATTACAGGGAACTACAAAGAACCTTGTATCTCAAGAACAGACACCAAAGGAATGGGTGAGGGGAGATATCGGGCAGTGAAAGATATGACAAAACAATAGTAATTTATAAAGTATTGAAGATTAGTAGAGAAGTGGGAGCAAGAACAGAGGGGAAAGGATGGGAAACATATCAAGGGCCTGAATGGAAAGCCAGCTATTTGGAGAATGATAATGGCAGCCGGCATGTGAAGGTGCTTGACACAGTATATGTAACTATGTATTGTAAAAAGCGATGTGTGAGCCCCCAATAAAATGATTAAAGGGGAAAAATGCTGTAACTTGAGAGTTAATATGTATTTCATATCATTCCATAGTTAAATCTTGAAAAGTATCTCTTTCTGACTCTGCCTCTGTTCACAGTCATGCTCTGGCATCCTCTGGGGGTGGGTTGGTGGGAACAAAAGGAATTTGAAGTAGTGTTTTGCTCATTTTTCAAATTCCTAAAGTAGGACAATAATTTGAGCATTCTACAGACCTTGCTTAGGAAACATATACATGCACATGCATCCATACAAATACATAAGTCCATGCTTACATGCATATTAGCATTCATATCATGAAATATTGCTAGATACATTTACATTAAATGTTTTTAATTCTTTAAACATCAGCCATGGCCATAATATATGAGCATGAAATCACTTTCAAAACTAAAGAGGATTGACTGGAATGTGGGGAACTTTACTGTAACAGAAACATGGACTTGAGACTTAGAGGACATGGGCTGCTGTGTAAGTCCACAGGAAGCAGGTCTTTTGTGCCTGTTGCCTGATTCAGGTCACAATTATCAGTAATTCACTTCGCGGGGGGGTGGGGAGGTAGGAGGCATACAAGTGCTAGCTCAGAAGTGAATTAGCAGGCTTCCTCTCAGTTTGGTTTCTAGAATCAAATCTTCTTCTCTGAAAAAGTGTGTGTTCTTTTAACCTCCAGGCTCTTTGTGCTGCTGTGGTGAAACCGGATGTGCTGGAAACGATGGCTTTGCTGTTCAGTGGAGCTGATGTCATGTGTGCAACCGGGGACCCCATGCATAGCACCCCTTACCTACTGGCCAAGAAGGCCGGGCAGAGTCTGCAGATGGAATTTCTCTACCACAACAAATTCTCAGGTTAGTGACTCTCCCTGTCCATTTCTTCTCCTCTGGTCGGTCCCTAAAAGAACACTACCTTGACTCTGCAGCGATTTATCAAGAAGGAATCAAGGGAGAAAATTATCTAAAAGATGTTTGAGATGAGGTATTTTTTTTTGCTTTATTTATAGAATGTTCAGCAACCCAATTTTGCTTCTACAGTCTTGTGAAATAAAAGATTAAATATTAAAATAGTTAATCTCATGTAATCTTTTCCACCAAAGTGATATTCTGGGTTTATATTAATTAGCTTGACTACACTGCTGTTTTGTGTAAAGTCAAGCAAATAGTTCTGTGTATTTATTTTGTGCTGCCCTCCCTGAAGTTTGTCTTCTAGCTTAGAACGCATATATTTAATTGCAGAAGAAAAAAATGTATTTTAGATTTCATAGGTATTTTAATTTTTTCCAGATTTCCCACCACATGATATTCCTTCTGAGGGAGGATTAATTCAGGAGAGCTGCCAGTCCACCTTTCTCTGTGACTTTTTGTATCAAGCTCCTGTTGCAGCTTCTAAACTCTCCTTAGAGAAAAAACTGCTTGAAGGTATATTTTTCCTTCTTAGATTTTGTTACTGGTTAAAACTTCATTGTATTATCAAAACAATTTTAAATTTTGATTTCCATTCCCTGGGATGTTAGATTTGATCTTGCAATAGAGAATACTTCTAAAGGATTTATAAGTACTTTTAGGTACAGATTTTATTCCATGCACTGTATCTGGGATTCACAGTACCTCTGGGTTGGAAGGTTGAGTGAACCCCCTGCAGAAAATAAGCCCCCATATAAAAATAAAGATAAGAATGCCCTTGGGGGCTATTCTCTGTCATCCACGGGTTGATATAAGTCAAAATTGACTCAGGGAAATCACACCTATGGGTGAGTCCACTATGTTTCATGTTGGAAAAGTTCTTCCACGTTGCTGTTCGATGCTATTGAGTGATGTCATCTGATGGCAAGTCTATGGATGATAGAAGGACACTTCGCCTGTGTGAACTCAGTGTTGTAGTTACTCGGCGTTATCCATCCATTTCCTTCAGGATCTTTTTCATGTTCTTTGACTCTATTTTACAAAGCTTGATGTCATTTTCCAGTAGCTTTTCTCTCCCAATCGCATGTCCAAAGTATGTGAGGCAAAGTCTTCCCATTTTGTGCCTAAGGGGGCTTGAGGCTGTTCTTCCAAGGCAGCTTTGTTTTTTCTTCTGGGAGTCTAAGGTACTTTCAGTCTTTTTTATTGGCGTTGTAATACAACTTATTCCACAGAATGTGGAAACCAGCTCTTTTCTTTGGAGACAGGCAACCCATCTTAAGAGACTTTATAGACAAAACTGTTCATGAAAAAAAAACTCACAAATTTTAGCACACATTGTATCAGCATACTAGATGAAATCATGTAATTTGGTTGGTTCTGATTCAAAGGGTTTGTGTAAAAATGGGAAGCATGGCTTTTGAAAATGGGCATTTGTTTTAAAGAATTCTGTCTGTAGGCATTTGAACAGAATCATCCATTGATGTATTGATACACCCCATGTGAAATGCATGTATTAGGCATCAGGAGTATAAAAATGAATGATACACATGCCTTATGCCCATATTATATCTCTTCTCAATAATTAGAGAAATGTAGCTAAGGAAATATGAGCTGTTTTGACAGTTATTATCCATTTGGCCATTGAGTTAGACTCAGAGTATGACTTTAATTCCCTTGGTAGGGTGCTGTTGTGTGCCAGTGAGTTTATGCAGTCCTGTAGGACAGGAGAGAACCATGCTTCACAGAGTATTAAGGAATGAGATAGATCACCTGGCCTTTTTTCCAAGACACTTCTTGACAAACTAGAACCTCTAGTTTCCAGACAGGAACCACATGCGGTCCTGCACATCATTTATACTGCTCAGGACCTCAATTTGACTTCTGTGAAGGAGAAATAAAGGTCAAACAAAGGATTTTAAATATATGTTTCTGAAGAACTGAAAAGCATCCTCTAAATTAAAAGGCAGTTTTTTTCCCCTTTAAAACTAGGTCTATAATTTTTATCAACTTACTAGTTTGCCTTTGTAGGTTCTTGAAATAAATTTTTTTTCTTAATCACTTGAGGTCTAAGTTGACTTATTACGCTATTAGAGCTAAATCTTTCATTTTACCATTTAAACATCAAATATGGATGTTTCTGTGAAAATGAATTTTCACAGAGTTGGAAACTAGTGCATTCTATGTACAGGTAATTTAATTAGAAATCTGCTCTCCTTTGGGAACATTCCTTTTCAAGAAATTGGAAATTGAGCCTTTGTAGTTTGGCTCTGCAGCACAACAGAAATGACTTCATTTGAAAAGAATTGCCTGGCAAGGTATACTTTGATTCTCGTTATTCCTTCCATCCAATTTACAAGGAGGTTCTTTCGTTCCAAACTCAAAATGACCTTGAGTCAATTGACTACTCTCCACCTTCACTGATAGAACATTTATCTCAGGCACTGCCATCTTTTGTTGCATGTCCTTTCAGTGTGCATCTGCCTTAGCTCTCCTCCAAACCATTCTCTCCAAAGTAGCCTTAATGCTCTTTAAAAATATGGAGATCCATTGCATGGAGGTATTCAGTGATGTGTCCTGTCCAAGATTATAACCCTACTCCTCATTTTGGTCTAAAAGATCTTTCTACCCCTCGTCCATGCCATCTCCTATCATGTATCATGTATGTCACTCTACACTCTGTCTGGTGACACTGAGTTTTGGGAACATGGCATATGTTTCCCTGCCTCTTCTGTATTGTCATACTTTTCCCCTCTGCTCTTAAGGGAAGTCCCCTCCCCACTCTGCCTTTTTTTCACCTCTTCAAGTTCAGTTGCATTGCCACGTATGCAGACAAGCCTCCCCGACATGGCACTCTTACTGCTGCTCTGATTCTGTGGCTGCTGCTTGATTCTGTCATCACTCCACACTTAAAGGGGACCAGGTGATCAGTCCTGATTCTCTTTACCCCTCCCAGTGGTGTATGAGTATGGTGAAGTGCCAACATTTTATGCACTTTTTATACTGATCAAATCTTTGGTACAAAAAAACAGTATATAATTGGCTGTAGAATGAATGACTGCTCCACTAATCAAGTTGGCACCATGTAAAGAACAAGCCTATGGTAGCATTTCGTTTTTGATCTGGACATTTTCTTATCATTTCATGAAAAGGTATGAACATGGGGACAGACATTCTCTAGCTTCAGGAAGAGCCTATGTAAGAATGAGGAAGAAAATGCCCTAACTGTCAAGAAACATAGTTTAGGATTTGCTCTTCTCCCCCATAATCCCTTAAGTCCTTCCCCACCTTCCCAAGATTCTGCAACAGTGTTATTGCTATTGCACATAAGATTTACCCTCCCTTCCCAGAAAATTCATTTAAAAAAATTTAGAGATTAAAGTGTGGTTGTCACCCTTGCCTCTGGAAGACAAGCTCCTGGGTGGCACTACTCCATCAGCTCCTGACAGGATGGCCATAGAGCAAAATGATTAAAAATGAAGAAAAAGCTTGAGAATAAAATGCATGCAGTCCTTCAGAGAGTTACAGAGGCTTCAAGTTGTCAGTTCAGGTTTTCAGGGTTTGAAGTGTTTCTAGCCTCTGGTTATGAAGACTGATCTGTAGTTTTCTTTTTCCCTTCTCAATTTAATGTTCATGAAAAGAAAGATTGATAGTTCTTGTTAAGGCTAAGTACAGAGCTGAATAATAGCATCCTGGCTCTGTTTTCTGCTTGTTCTCCTGCAACCCTATTTCCCCACCATTGGTGTGAATACCTGGATTTGTTGACACGGTGTTTCCCTCCCCCAAAAATGTGTGTGTGTGGGGTGGGGGGGGGCGGTGTGAGGGATGACGTAGTTTACTGAAAACTGTATTTCTGTATATACCTAATTTTATAGATTAGCATTGCGAAGATTTGAAGAGCTTTTGTCATAACTGCCTAGCGTGTGCAGTTCAAGTGTTGCTCCAAAGCTAAAAGATATTTATTTGAACTGAAAAGGAGTCCAACGGTGTCCTCCCATTATCAATGGACTCTGAATTATGTCAGTAGTTATGTATCTTGTAGAGCATAGAAATCATGCTTCAAAAGTAATTTCACCCTATCATATTTATTGGGCACATATGTATCAAAATTATGACCTTTTATTTATCCTAATATGTTTTTAAATAGACATATGTGAAGATGTTTCAGAAAATTCATAGAAAAATGAGATGGAAAGGTAATGGAATTTTTCCATGAAACCTCTTCCTATATGTCAAACATAGGATAATCATAGAGGCCATTTGTGCAGTGATGAGAAGTATAGTTTCAGGAACTCCATCTGCTACAGTTCCACTCCCCTCTGATGCTGGCAGTGTGATCCAGGGAACTCATCTGTGCTCAAAGAAAAGGCTATAAGAATTGGGGGTGGGGGGTGGAATTTGACTTGAAAGGATTACTGTGAGAGTCAGCAAGTCAATGAAAATAACTGCTCAGAAGAGCCCATAGAGCAGACCAGAACATTGCTGCTCTGATGGCATGGAGACGGTGGCTGGGGGAGTCTGCAGTGCTAAAGTGGAGAACAGAGCCCTGGCGGCACAGCCATGAAGGCTGCTGAGGAAACAGTGGCGCCCAGTGAGGATGACATCAGCGAGCTGTGGCATATGTTCCTCTTCCAAGACTGCCACTTAGCTGATGGGCAAACTGATGTTCAGGCGATGAGTGCTTCCAAAGTCCTAGATAAGATGAATAAACTAACCAACTTGAAGTATTTTAAAAATGAGAGATACTGCTATAAACACCAGTAGAAGTATAATGGACTTAAACCAGAAGCATGCTGGGTTCTAGCTTTATCTGGATCAGATCAACCGAATTGGTAGCTGGTGCTGCAAGTTGGATGTATGTTTTAAAAATCTAGAAGCCAAATTTAGGGAGCTGGAGAAGCCAGGAAAAACCTGCTTCTATGAAACAGTTAGTCTTTTTGTTTCTTGGTGAGTAAGAATGTTTTATCGGAGCAGATAGCATGTTTGTTTTTTGGTCAGTAGGAATGATTTACCAGATATGCATGCTAGGGTTGATGGGATTGTGGAATGAAGTAGTGAGTAGCATGGGGACTTTGGGGATGTGCGGTGCTGCAAACACAACCAGAAGATGCAAGTAGTAGGTAGGCACATTATTATCACACAGTTTTCAGAATCCAGCCTTGAAAAAGTCAGATATGTCTGACTGGTCTCGTGCCTAATGTGCCAACAGCCCTGCTGCTCACCGTCAGTCCCTCTTAGCAAGTCCAGACTACATCTTACTAGGAATGGCTCAGCACCGTCTGTTGAAATGAGATAAAACATGCACCATATTTAGGATGGTTCCCCACTTCCACTGCCAGTGCTCAGTTAAATGGCAGAAAATACTAACTTCTCCTCTTTTATCATTTCCAGGATCAGGAATTGTTACCAATCAGATAGCCATTTGACTGTTTAAATTTTTTTTCTTATTTACTTTCATGGCTGTGTTGAATCAGTTATTCTAGAAGCTTAAAATTGTACTTTCCGCAATGATATTACAGTAGATAGAGCAGCAGTTTGGTTCAATATACTTCCTCCTGCCTCCCCCCAAATGGAGTTTTCTTTAAATTATAGACGAAATTGATGTTTTCATTGTATTTTCAATGTTATTTGGTTGGAAAGTTACAGAGAAAATGAATTTTACATCCATCCACTCATACAGTTTATTTTATGTGACATATGTTATAATACTCATAAATAATAGCACCTTTCCCATTTTCCCTTTTCCATTCACCATGTCATTTAATTCCCTGTCCTGGCTCACCACAAAGTCAGCAGTTCAAGCCTACCAGCCATTCTTTGAGAGAAAGATTAAAGGATGTCTGTATAGTCTCCTGATCAAATCTGTAGGAGTGCAATGATTCTGAATCAAGTCGTTGGCCATGAGCTCATTGTGTTTGGAAGTTTCCAAAGGTTTTATTATTCTATGTCATACCACCTTAGTGTGATTGTCAATCTTACAAACTTTTCTCTCATTTGCAATCTCAGGCTTGAGGGGTCACTGAAGGCTAGTCTTGGGGATTCCATCAGTCTCTATCAGAACAATAAGCCTGGCTCTATTTATTTTAAATCTTCTGCCATGTTTTCCTCCCTCACTCAGGGCAGTCAGTTATGGTAGCTGGGCTTCATCTGGTTGTTCAGATGTCACAGCCATGAGGTGTGCGTGGTCCATTAGCCTCTAATGTGCCACACCTGCTTTCCTTCACAGCATTTTTCTCAGTAAGTAGCCAGTTAAATCTCCTTAGCCCGAGGACAAACAAGCACTTTTTTTCAATTCTTAATTGATTAGAGAGTTCTTATGTATAACCCAAAATATGAAGGGCCTTCAAAATGTTTGTAGAAAAGTAGATTTAAGTTTATGGGTTTTTAAAAGTCCCTTTGTACTTCACTCCTCCCTGTTTCTCTACTGCCCTTTTATTACATTAAGTATAGCCCTGGGAACCATCTCCATGCCCATCCATCACTGCCCACAATTTTAAATTTTCATTGTGTGGTAGTTAGATCATCTATGTCAACTTGGAAGAAGTATGAAAGTGTAGGGGTGGAAGACAACCCCACAAGCTGGCCCTGTCATCAGGAGGACCTCAGGAAGTTCCTCCTCTGTCACTCAGTCCTCCAGCTTATTGGGACTCTGGTGGCCCCACTGAGAGTTACCAGTGTCCTGCCACACTTCCTCTAACCTTGCATCCGCAGGACTGTGCGCTCCCTGCTCTGATCGTACTGCATTCTGCATTTGGCTGTGTGCATCTAAAGAGGGACTTAGGAACTTGAGCTGACTGACTTGGGTTGCTCTCTTGATATATTATTGCTTCTTAATATCAAAGCCTTGATTAAATATATATGAGGGTCCGTGTATTTATGTCTTTAGTCCACCCAGCACAGGCCTAACCCAGGCTACGTTATATTTCTGATCTGCAGCCTAAAGACTTTCTATTTTTAGGTTCATTTGACTGATATATATGTCTACCTCTCATTCAGTGTACCTAGCACAAAACTAAACTTATGCACACTAGAAGTGTCTACTTTATTTGCTTTTAAGTAATGGCATTCATTGCAATCAAGGCTAACAACGGTAGACTCATTAATAAGCCCTTCTTAAATCAGTATATTGTTTCTCCTGAAAACACTCATATGCATGTATGAGTTTCTCTCACTTTCTGCAAATATGATTTGTCTGGGTCTCCTGTCTGTACTTTCCCCTCTGTACTAGTCTGCGTCCTTTGCAACCTCACTTAACTTTCTGTCAGCAGTGTCCTCACTCACTTTCCACTCACTTCACAGTCTCAAGGTGGCTCACCATCACCTTGAAAACCATGAGCTGTTTTCTTAAAAGGGGCGGATTGTAATATTTTAGGGGTTGTGAGCTAAATGATTTCTGCTACAGTTGCTCACCTCTGAACTTAGGACCAGGAAGCCATCACAGGCCATCCATAAACAAATGAATGTTGTTGTGCTACAAAAAAAGTTTTATTTACAAAACAGGGGATAAGCTGAATCTGGCAATGGACCCTGCACAAGATGCATGTTCAGTCGTCTAACAAATTGGCTTGGTGGCAGTGAGTCTGAACAGGACATAGAGGGCACCATAAGTTCTCATCTCTCTTTATTGCTAACCTACTTAGCAGCCACAATCTCACTTTTTACATTTATGTTTTTTAACCACTTACTACTCTGAGGTCATTATTTTTTACAATTCCAGAGAGTCGTCTCGCAGCAATTTATCTATGGCTGTGCCTATTTCTCTGATCCTCTGTGCCATTGCTAATTCTTTTCTGAACAACCCTATCTGTTGTGGTTATTGCTGTTGTTGTTAGGCACCATTGAGTTGATGTCATTGATAATGACTCCCATGTTCAACAGAAGGAAACACTCCCCAGTCCAGCTCTGTTCTCAAGATTGTGCTTACATTTGAGCCCATTGTTGCAGACACCATATGAATGCATCTTGGTGAGGACCTTCTTTATTTTCACTTCTCCTCTATGAATCATGAGATCCTTTTCCAGGGACTGATCTCTCCTGATGTGCCCAAAGTATATCAGATGAAGTTTCCCTATCCATGCTTCCAAGGGACATTCTGGTGGTATTATTTCTAAGATAGATTTCTTTGGATTTCTGGTGGCATAGGGGATTATGGGTTAGTTGCTAATCAGAAGGTCAGCATTTCAAAACCAGCAGCTCCACAGGAGAAAAAGTATAGCTATTTAATTTCACAAGACGTTATAGTCAAGGAAAACCACAGGGACAACCACTGTCCTATAGGCTTGGTATGAGTCAGCTCTAACTGCTACATTATAAGTTTCTTGAGAATATTGAGTTTGGAAAAGGTATGCCTTGTGCTTTAAAACTATTTGTAAATTTTCAGCAACTTTTTCCCCTAAAAGTGCAGAGCACAACCCTCCTTCATTATTCCTGAAGGAAGAAGTGCTGAAGGTACAAGTTCAAACTTTACTGAATGCATTAGCAAAATAAGGCCCCAGAAATTGATGGATGCCCATTGAAATACTTCAGCAAACTGAGGAAGCACTGAAAGCATGCATTTTTGTGTATCACTGGGGACTTGGGAGATACTTCCAAAGAAAGGTGACTCAATAGAATGCTTTAACTGTAGAACAATATCATTGCTATCGTAAGCAAATCCATTTTTGCTGAAGATCATTGAACAACAGTTGGAGCAGTACATTGACAGGGAGCTGTCAGGGGTTCAGATTAGGACATGGAACAAGGATGTCATCAGTTGGATCTTGGCTGTAAGGAGAGGATACCAGAATGATGTTGACTGTGTTTCATGGGCTGAGCAAAGGCATCTTACTGTATGGATCATAACAAACTATACATTGTTTTGAGAAGAATGGGAATTTCCATTCTTGGTTGTGTTTATGCAGAACCTATCCATGGATCCAGAGGCAGTAGTGCTAACAGTACAAAATCACACTGCATGGTTTAAAGTCAGAAAATGTGTGTATCAAGGTTGTTTCCTTTCCCCATACCCAATTAATCTGTCTACTGGTCACATAATCAGAGAAACTGGTTCATATGAAGAAGAATGTAGTGTCAGGACTGGAGCAAAACTTACTTACAACTTGAGGTATGCAGATGGCACAACCTTGCTTGATGAATTTGTGGTGAAATTCATTGAAAGGCTTGCTGATGAAGATCAAGTATTGTAGCTTTCAGCACAGATATCAACTCAATGTAAATAAGGCCAAAGAGCATCACAATTGGAACAATATGTAACATTGTATGTCTTTTTTTTTGGCATCACTGCCCTCTGGTGGGAGTAGGAGGCCCAGCCTTGCTCCTAGAGAGCTGCTGCTGGATTTGAACCACCAGCCCAGTGGGCCTCAGTTCCGTGCACAACCACTATGCCACCAGGGCTCAGCCAGTAACATCTGAATAAGTGGAGAAAAGTTTGAAGTTGTCAAGGATGTTTTCTTTCTTGGATTCACAGTCAGTGCTCATGGAAACTGCAGTCAGGAGATCAAAAGACAGTTTGCATTGAATAAATCTACACAAGATCTCTTTAGATCAGGCTGAGCCATGGTGGCGTAGTGGTTGTGCGCGGGACTGCGGCCCACTGGGACGGAGGTTCGATTCCAGCAGTGGGGCTGGGCCTCCTACTCCCACCACCAGAGAGCAGTGATGCAACCCCCCCCAAAAAAAAAAAAAGAAAAAAAATCTCTTTAGAGCAGCATTTCTCAACTTGTGGATCATGACGCCTTTGGGGGTTCGAATGATCCTTTCAATGGGGTCACCTATACATCCTGCATATCAGATATTTACATTGTGATTCATAACAGTAGCAACATTACAGTATGAATTAGCAACAAAAAATAAATTTATGGTTAGGGGCCACCACAACATGAGAAACTGTATTAAGAGGTTGCAGCATTAGAAAGATTGAGAACCACAACTTTAGAATATTGAAGAACAAAAATGTTACTCAGGAATAAGGTGTGCCTGACCCAAGCCTTGGTATTCTCCATAGCATCATATGTATGTGAATGTTGGGCATTGAATAAGAAAGAGTGCCACAGATCCCGTGTGTTTGAATGGTGCTAGAGAAGCCATTCGAAAGTAGCATGGACACTGAAAAGGACATTCTGGTCTATATTGGAAGCAGTTGGCCAGAGTGCTCCTTAGAGGCAAGGAAGACAAGACTTGGTTTCACTTACTTTGGACATTTTATCAAGTGAGGCGAGTCCCTGGAGAAGGACTTCATGCTTGGTAAAGTGGGGAGGCAGCAAAGAAGGGGAAGGTCCTTGGAAAGATGCATTGACATAGTGTCTGTGTCAGTGGACTCTGGTGTAGGAATGAGAGGGAGGATGGCACAGGACCGCACAGTGTTTTACTCTGTTGTACAGAGGGGTGCTATGTAGCTGAGTCAACTCCGTGGCAACTCACAACAACAACATTCCATGCTGTGACCGCATGCTCTTTGTACAAATAGGAAGTTGTGTGTCCTTCAACGCATTCATCATTTAAAACCTTCATTTGCAAGAAGGATTACACACTGTAGTTCAGTATATTTACCTGATTTGTTTAAATTCACAGAGGCAAATAAAAAGTGGTGTGTTTTGGAAGGAGGTTTCTTGAGTTACTATGAAAATGATAAATCTACAACACCTAATGGCACCATTAATATCAACGAAGTTATCTGCCTGGCTGTACATAAAGAAGACTTCTATTTAAGTACTGGGTAGGTATAACGTAGGATATCTAAAAAAGTTACAGGTGTTTACAGATATGTATCACAGCAGGTAGTGAGTTTTGTTATCAATTCCATTTTCCATCTCATAGTAGATTTTCATTGCCTGTGATGCTTTTTGATTTTGGAATTTCTGATGAATCTTAGAGACTGGAATTCAGTGACATTTTTGAAAACTAAAATATCATGATAAGTGATATGAAAAACTATCATGTCCCCACCTAAGTTAAGGAAATCCCCAACATCTCATTCTTGACTGTTACAGGTCTACAATTTTTTTGATTATTTGCTTATTTGAAAAAGAGTGAACACAATTTGCAAAGTTCTTTTAAAAAATTAACATTGAAACATCATAAGATGTAACATTCCACTAATATTTGTTTACATTAATGTAAACACAATATGCATATTCTATAGCATATTGAAACTCTAAATTCTGTAATGATCTACTCTGGTATCTTTATGCTCTAAAAATTGCAGTGAAACATATTGTGTAATAGATATGACTCAAACAACAATTTATTGGGAATCTTATGAGGGCTTCTGGAAAAAAAACATTTGCTATCATTGTGTGAAGTCTTATTATCAAATTTTTCGGAATAAGCACTTTTAAAAATAGCAATACTGAAATTTTTAAACTTTACATAGGTGATTAGAAATGTAATATGAGTACTATATGATCAAGAAGGAGGTTGGTGAAATTATGCTATTTTCATTAAATGAAATAAAATTTATTAATATTATTATATAACAACTTATGTGATTTTGTTTTATATTTAAATTAGTTTTTTATGGAAATGAGGTTGTTTATTGGTTGGCTTCTTTTTATCTACCCACAATAATCCTTTTATTCTAGGTGAATAATTGTGCCTAACCATAGAATGTTAAAATAAGTTCTTTTTGTTAAGTTGCTTAATATTTATGTCAGTATATACATATATGTAAAACAAATTTATATATATAAAAACTTAAAGCTTATATTGACTGTAAGTATATAGCCATTCAAAATATGACGTTCTTGGTGAAATTAAATGGATACAAATAGATTTGTAGCCAGTAAGCTCCTACAGGAGACAAAACTAAAAATGATTAAAATTAGATTCTGAATTTCTTTACATAACGTATTATGAAATTTAAGCTCAGTTGTGTAGGCAATGAGCAGTTACATAAATTTGACTTTTAGGAAGCGATGTGGAAAAAGTAGTAAGGAAGAGAAAAAAGAAAAACTTTAATTAATCAGAAATTGTCCAGAGTGAGAGATTATTAAAATGAAATAATGAGTTTGAGAGAATCTTATCACTGAAGAAGATGCTAAGGGGAAGAATAAATAAATCTCTAAAGTTTTAAGCTAATTGATGACATGGATGGTGATGCTAAAAATAAGAGCATGCGGGGGATGTAGCAGGTTTGGTGTTAAAAAGAGGGAAAGAAGATACTTTTATATTATATTATAAGGTATTTTGATATCTCTGTGGTAAAAAGACACATACTTAGCAAGTTCTAGGAAATAGCTAGAGTAACAGATGAGGAACTGAAAAGATCTCTCAAAAGATCTCCCTGTTCATCTAATGGAAGGATATGAAATTTGGGGATAGAATGTTATGCCTTAAGAGGAAGATTCATTGAGAACTGTTGGGAAAGTGCTTGCATTGACTAAGTAAAAGAAAACCAGGATGTGGTTGGAGAGAATGGAGGAGAGTGAATAGACCCTTTTGGCATGATAGCATGGCTGCAGGAGGGGGGATTTCAATGACCAGAAGGCTAATAATACTTTTGTTGATCTAGTGTATTCTCATTTTGATTAATGGAATAAAATGCAAATTGCCATAAGCGTGATACTGAAATAGATTTTGCAGCCTTGTCTCATTTTCCCAAGCAATTTAATAAGCAGTTTGAGCTTTGCCTTTTTTGTCCTCCTAAGAAGCAAGTATACATAAGTAATGGTATGTCTTTTTTCATGTAACCTGTAGACCCATCTTTACCTTTGAGATCTACTTAGCCTCAGAACGTGTGTTTTTATTTGGAGCTGAAACATCGCAAGCCCAAAGAAAGTGGATAGAGACAATTGCCAAGGTATTTAAAAATGCATTCTTATCTTAACTGCAAGGAATGTTGGAGGCTCAGTGAATAACACTCAGCTGCTAACTGAAAGACTGATAAACTAAACCATTGGCCACTCCGTGGGATAAGAAACCAAAACCACTAGAGGAATGACCCTTACAGGGTCACAATGAGTTGAAACCATCTCGACAGCACACAACAATATTCTAAACCTAGAGAAAATCCTCAACCTGTGTTGAAGCTTCAAGATTCTATGGCCATTGTACACAGACCTTTGCCCTCGATGCCATTGGATTTTTTAAAAGGTTGTTGTCAAAAACGGTTAAGACAACTCCACTTTGAGAACCTTTGGCAGAGAAAGAATGGATGTAGGACTATGGAGGAAGTATTCTTTGAGTCAAAATAGCTTCACTGCTAAGATTTTTTAGTACTCTGATCATTTTACTCCGTACCTTTGTATATAGGAAGATACCTTATTCATGATTTGCACAACGAGGAAAGAAAAAGATTGATTAAGCAACATAGATGCTGGAGTGCATTGAAGGTTGATTTTGAGAAAGTTGTTACAAATCAGCAAAGATAATACCTTCTTCCTCTTTCAATCCCTCTCTGCATGTAGCAAGAAAAGTGGTTAAGAAGGCTACCATTTGAAGATTCGTTATAGCAATTCAGCTTTAAGACAGACCACAAGGTTAAGGAATGGTTTTAAAATTTGAGTTAATTTGGAAATCTTAAAAAAAAATTATTTTAAAGCTGAATTCCTGGTGGCATAGTGGGTTCCTCTTGGGCTGGTAACCACAAAAAAAGTTTGAAGCATTGATTTTCCACTCTGTCACAGGTATAAAAGGAAGAAAGGTCCTATTTTCACTATCTTTATTGCCTTTCTGTATTTGTTTTAACAGCATTTTGTCCCCTTTGTTGCTGAAAACTTAACAGAAGCCGGCTATGATTTGATTGGTCAACTCTTCTACACAGACTGTCACGCCCTGGATCAGTGGAGAAAAGGCTGGTTCGCGATGGCCAAGTCTACGTTGCGCTTTTGCCTTCACACGCGAGAAGCTCAAGAAGAGAGAATGTACTTAAGAAGACTGCAGGAGCTAAGTAAGAGAGCTTCTTCCCCCAGGCCTGGCCTTTGACTCACGCTCATGGGAAAGCAGATGAAAATGAGAATTTGAGTATTAAATGATGATGGCTTACTCTTAGGCATGTGGCTGAGTGATATTACCATGCCTTTATATGCATGGATATATTCATCAATATATCTGCCTAATCTGGTATTAATAGTTATACAGTGCTTCTGACCCCATGACCCAGAGTGAGACCCAAACTTTATACAATAAGGATTCAAAGTCTTTCTAAGACTTCCAGGAGCAGCAACAAGCTCTAAGTTGTGCAGCTCATGTTCAAGTCTGACCAACTGGCTACAAATTAGGATTCCCACTCCCTTCTCAGATTTCAAGATTTACTAGAATGACTCAACCCAGGACAGTGCTATTCTTATAAGGGTAGTGTTATTATAATGGGTAAGAATTAGGAAGAGGATCAAGAGGAGATGCACAGAATAAAGTCTAGATAGATCCAAAATTTGGCCCTTCAGGGTCCCTAAGCACACATTATCTTCCTGGCTCATCCAAGCCTATCACCAGCCAGAAAGCTCACTTGAACTTGTGTCCACTGTTTGTATTGAAGTTCATTACCTAGGCAGGATGGCTGATAGAGTAACTGTCCTTGTGATTGAACCCAGACTTCAGTTATCTCCACTTTGGGCAGTTGGGTTATATCATGTGGTATGTGTTTTTGACTTGAATAGTTCCATCCTGAGTCTTCTCATTATCATCCAATATTATAAACTGTCTGAAAAGCTCTGGAAAACATAGAAAGCTTAGTCCCTCAAAATGCCACAGTTTTAGAAATCATCTCCCAGGAAATCAGGGACAATGACCAGATTCTTTGGGTAGAATCATTCTTTGTCCTAAAATTCTTTAAAAACACATTTATATTTTGCTTCTCCAGCAATCAGCACAATGGTTCAAAATGGAGAAAAATTGGATGTCTTGATTCTAGTAGAAAAAGGGAGGTAAGTGGTGCATTTTTTCTTTTTGTTCTTTATTGCAATAACTGAAGGGGATAAAATGCAATATTCTGGTGATTTTCTTGGCATAATATCCATCATTTAAAATCCTGATGGAAATTTTCTAAATCTTGTTCAGATTCTTTTCTTCTCTAGACATCATACCTCCACTGAACTGTACACTTTTTTTGGACTCATTCTTTCTTTACTCTTTTTTTTTTTTTTGGCATCACTGCTCTTCAGTGGTGGGAGTAGGAGACCCAGCCCCACTGTTGGAATTGAACCTCTGTCCCAGTGGGCTGCAGTCCTGCGCACAACCACTACGCCACCGGGGCTCAGCCCTGGACTCATTCTCATCAATGTTATGAATTGCTATATTTTTCTACATATCTGCATTCTTTGAGACATTCCCATAACAAGTATTCGGTAACCCTCTGTTGATTATAAATACATTCTCAGTATAAGGGAGTGCATATACATGATATCCTGACTTGATTTTGTATATGTTATCCATACCTAAATTTCTAGAATGTATATACTTACTCAATAAATATGTTTAATCAGCTACAACTATAGTTAGCAGACTAAAATAAAGAATTTGACAAAATCTTTAATATCATGAATTATAAAAAGTAGTTGGGAAAACAGATTAGAATTAGACTAAAATAGAATCATGTAGTATTATGTCATCCAGTCATAAATGCTATGCAGAAAATATAAGCCTGGTAAAGAGAATGAATGAACCTGATGGGGAAATACTGTGTTTTTGATGGGGTGGCATCAGAGTATCTTTGACTAGAGATGCTCCGGACTGAAGAAACAGTCCAGACATTCAGAGTACATTCAAAGATCTTAGAGTTGGTCCCAGCATGCCCAAGGTTGCAAAGAAGCTCCTCCAGCTGTTGTTGTTCAGTGTCATTGAGCCTGTCCCACCCCATAGCAAAACAACAGAACAGAACACTGTCACCTCTCTCTCTGGTGATATTCCTCCCCCCATGGAGATTCAAATGAGTAGTAAAATTGGAAATAATAATATCAGGAAAGATGAATTAATACTGGCCATGGAATAGGAAGATTCAAATTTTGTTCAAAGGGTGATAGTTTGAGAACTGCAGAGTGAAATGCTCAGGCTTATGTTTTAAATGGACTCTACTAGCTGCTAGATAGACTTTTGTCACGAGAACTGTCTGCTAATGCAAATGTAATTTTCTATAAAGATTAATAGAGATGAATGTCAATGAAGTAATTGGAAGATATCCCAAATGTCCGACTTTTCCATTATGTTCTACCACTCTGTTAACCATCATATCAGCCACCATTCCTCTTAGAATATTTGCATGCATGTCGGGATTCTAAAATTTGCTACACTGTTTCACAGAATTCACAAATCCATTAAGGAAATGCCTCCTGTGGTTGTTGCAGTCAGTGAGCCACAACTCAAGAGTTCACACTTCTGTCTTGAGGATCCTACTCTTATCTACAAAATCGGTGCTTCCTGCTCACAAGACTGCAGAAACTTGTGAAATGAGTCAGACAATAAGCTTGTTTGGTCAAGTCTCAAAATCTGGAGGTCAGGCGGTTATAAGTAAGATACAGAAGCAGATGGGCAAAAATTGTCAAAGCCACTCTGCACAGCAATTGAGAGAGAAATGCCCGTCAGTGAAAAGAGGTCTCTCTTGGTTAGCCAGCAAAGACACAGACAGACTCATATAATTTCCTTGTCCGATAGTCTTTTGAGATAGCAACTGATGTCAGCATGGAATTCATCATGGAAGACATAGCACAAATCTTCTGCAACTTCTCAGTCTGGAGGAGGGTGTCACAGAGAGGGCCTCTTGCAGCCCTCAACACTTTTGACTCTTCCTTTCTTCCTTAAGAACTCTCTCCCAATATTTTGTGATACCATTCTAAGCTGCTCACCTCTTTCTGCATAAAGATGTCTATCTTCTAGGACAGCTGTCTCCTGAACCCAACAAAATGGCATGTATTTCCAAAGTGTTGGCTCCTGACTTCTTCTCTTATCTCCTATTCAGATACTATTGAAAATTTCCCTTTCCAAATACTAATAACTACTACTAGTAATAACTCCAAATGTATATCTCCATCTCCTTAATACCTTTGTCCACAAAAGTCAAGCATAAGCTCCGCTTATCTAAGGACATAGCATTGTGGAGCGGTTTGTCGTATGATGAGTTAACCTGGCAAGACCAGTCAGTGGACTGAATGTGGAAAGCATGAGCTTGGGGGCCAAGGAAAACCTCAAAGTTGTTCCCATGAGCAATTAGCAATTATTTTCAGATGGTTAAGAATTATTTTTAAAATAACAAATACTTGGAGAGCAGGTTGGAAGTTTTGTTGTTTTTGTTTTTGTTTTTCATTTTAGAGGACTGGATCAAGAGTTTTATTTTGAAAATGATAACTCAGAATGTCTACATGACAGCAGAGTTAGCTAGCGGCTAGCCAGTTGAAAGTTCAGGTCCAGACTTTGTGGTGAGGTAGTGGCTAGAGACAGAAACTTGGAAGTCATGAGCATATTCATATCACCTACCCACGGAACTGACAGATTGACTTCCATTATTTTGTGATCACAAAGAAGAGACTGATCTGGAAAAAAAAAAAAGCACCTGCTCATGTAAAATAATTATGGAGGTCTAGTTTCTTGAGCAAGTTTTTTTTTTTTGAATTTTTTTTCTTCCCTTTGATTCCTGATTTTATTTTTAAAAATACCCTCTAAGATACACTGATACATAACGCAAGGTCATTTGCAAAAGGAATAGATGACTTTCCTAGTTATTTTCCTTGACTTTGAGCAGTGATCCGAACTGGCTTTTCCTCAGCTTCTTGTGGCGATATCAGCAGCTTTAACCTGCCTGGATGCTGTTGCTGATTAGATGTTTGCATCTGATTGTGCTTTTGAACTCACTGGCATCGTTAGGACTTTGCATGGTCAGTTATTTTTATCTGGATTTTTGATGGCTAGTGATACTTTTAATTCTGATTTTGGGTACAAGATAATGAAAGTTTTGCTTGCACTATTAGTCAGGGTTCTGTTAAATTCGATGTGCAGAAGTAATGAATCAGTTACTGTTCAGTGGCTTCCAACCAGGGGCAACCCCATGTGTGTCAGAAAGGAAGTGTGCTACATAGAGTGTTCAATGATTTTATGGAAGTTAATCATCAGGTCTTTCTTTTGAGGTACCTCTGAGTGGACTTGTATTCCTACCTTTTGGGTAGCAACTGAGAATATTGCTTATTCAGACTATTTCAAATGTAATAATGGGATGAGAAACAATAATGGCAAAGGCATGAGTGATTTAATACCAATGGTGAGGAGGATGTAGGATTCCTGTTAGGGCTAGATCAAGGGCAATGTAACTTAGAGGAATTACTGAAACCTGAATAAAGGCCGAACATGATAATGGGATAAGAGAAAAATAAAAGGAAATAGAGGAATGAATTAATAGGCAAAGGACATTTATAGAGGTCTAAATGCAGGCACGTACGTATGTAAATATATATATAGGTTTATATCATTTATAATCAAGTATAGTCCAACTCAAATAACTGCTGACTTCCTAATTTTACCACGAAAACTGCCCCCAAAATGTGCTGTAAAACTTGACTTATATATGAGTATATATGGTAGGTCTATGTACATATATATAGGTTTAGTATTAAGGTAACATATAGATATTGAGCATCAACTCAAGTACTCCCTCAACACAAGAACACTTTGTTCTAATAACCTGGAATTCCATGATGCTTACCTTCCTGACATGATCATTAAAGAAAAAATGGGTACATAAGCAAGTGTGATGAAGAAAGCTGATGGTGCCAGGCTATCAAAATATATAGTGTCTAGAGTCTTATAGGCTTGAAGCTAAACAAGTGGGCATCTATTTGTGAAACAACAAAGCCCATACAGAAGAAGCACACCAGCCTGTATGATCATGAGGTATGGACGGGATCAGGTAGCAGATATCCAAGACCCAGAACAAAAAATCATATCGGGGCTGAGCCCTGGTGGCATAGTGGTTGAGTGTGGGAATGCGACCCATTGGTTTGACGGTTCAAATCCAGCAGCAGCTCCCCGAGAGCAAGGCTGGGTAGCTCCCACAACCACCAGAGGGCAATGATGCCCTCCCCGCCCCCAAAAATCATATCAGTTTGAATGAGAGGGAGTGCAGACTGGACACCCAAAGCCCATCTTTAGATAATTGGACATCCTGTTCCAGAAGAGTCACAAGGAATGCAACTTTATGATCCCAGTTCCACCTGACTAATCCAACTAGACTAGAACATATACATGGGTATAAATAAGAAGTAGAAACACTGGGAATACAGGACAGATAATTCGCTGAGGACTAATAATGAGAGTAGCAATAAAAGAAGTTAAAAAAGAGTAGGTAAAGGGAAGATTGGGGGAGAAAGGGGAAATAACCAATCACAATGATCCTTATAAAACTCCGCTCCTCAGAGTGATGGACAACAGAAAAGTCGGTAAAAGAAGGCATTGATCAGTGTAAGAAATGTAAAAATAATAATAATATGTAAATTATCAGGGTTTCAGGAGGGAGGGGGCAGGCATGGGGAAAATGAGCTGATACCAAAGGCTCAAGTAGAAAAAAATGTTTTGAAAATGATGATAGCAACAAATGTACAAGTGTACCTGACACAATGGATGTATATTAAGTGTTCATTTTTGAAGGATTTGATCAGGGATTATATGTGTACTTATGTTTTTTATGGATTTTCTCATGCCTGGGTACCATTGAGTCAGTTCTCATTCATAACCAGTTCTATATCTTCCTTCTGATATGGTTATATTTGAACATTTTGGTACAGCCAGTATCAATCTAATTTGCTGTGGATAGTTACACTGTAGCAAGTATTAATTAGAGTAACTAGATTTAATTTTTGCCTGGTTTTACTGCTTGCCATGAATTTCCCCATGAATGTGAATTGTGAAAGAGAAAAAACTCTCTTTTATCATTCTACCTATCTTAACCTTTTTCCTCAGTTGCAGGAATAAAAGAGCGAAATCTATTTGCAATGGAGATAGACAGACTAAATGCACGTAATAGTTACCACTATTGGAATGCTAAAATAGTGGTCACCGTTGAATAACCATGTTTTTTATGGTAATTTGAAAATGTTCCTTTATGTCATTAGCAAGTTATGTTGAAAGCATTTTTGGAAAACTAAATAGCAAAGAATGTGCTGCAGTGGCAGTGGAAGAAATATGGGGGGCAATCCATTTTCCTTCAGTCTTTTTGAATACCTGTAATACAGGATATAACTTTTGAAAATGACTTTTCTGTACTGTATGCTTATATCTTTATGTGTTATTCCTGTATACTCCAAATTGGTAATGGTTTTATAAAAATAAAGTTGCATTGATGAGATTGTATAGAATTTAGTGTGTTCTAGACAATATATTAAGCACATGGCCAGCTATTCGGTTACCTATATCATGATAGGGGAATAAATGGGTTTGAAATCAAATCAAAGTCATTTTTATGGGCATCACTGCCCCCTGATGGGAGTAGGAGGTCCAGTCTTGCTCCTGGAGAGCTGCTGCTAGATTTGAACTGCCAACCCAGTGGGCTGCAATCCCGCACACAACTATTACGCCACTGGGACTCAGCCCTCCAATTTCATTTCTTAACTTTAAAACCTATAGTTGTTACCTTACTTTTTAAAGAAAGAGTTGTATTAATTTAACAATATAAAATGTTTGGCTTATTCTTAATTAAGTCAAAGGTATTTGGGATCTCACTATATGGCATGTGGCAGCATATTTTAAATTCAATCATTAGAAAATATTTTTAAATTTTGAATCATAAAATTATCATTATATATATATGTGTGTGCCCCAAAACTAAACCCATTTCCATACATTTATGCTAATTCATAGCAAGATTATAGCACAGAATAGAGTTTCCCCATAGAATTCTAATTTTCACAATTAGACAGAATGACCAACTTTTCAGTTAGCAAAGGAATCCTAGATTAATCACTGTGTCACTATGGGTACTCTGAGTCTTTATATAAATGTGTATATTGTAATGTACATAAGTAAAGGGTCTTCAAAGAATTTATGAGAAAATATAATGAAAAGATATTGGAATATTTATTCCCATAGATTTTATAAACCTCATATATTTCACTCTCCATTTACAGTACTTGAAAATGGGGCAGGGAGAGAAGGGGAATCTACAATATTTAAAAGATTACAGGGTCTGCCAGGTGGATGGTGAATGTACTAGGTTACAGACTCTGAAGTAGCACACTGTAGATATTTGTGTTGGCTTTTGGTACCTTATCTGGTATTAAAAATCCGTTAATTTTATATATATTTTCCATACATGAGTGTGGATGCATCTGTTTATTGTGTGTGGCTATAATGTATGATTAGAGTAAGAATGAGGGAAACAGAGGAAGGATTAGTAGTTGAAAAGTATGGTTTTGATAACCTGAGAGAATACTGCAATACCAATTACTTCCTAATTGCAGATATCTTTTCAAGAAAATAAACAATAATATCTGTGTGGGTGTCACCAGGTCTGGAATACAAAGACGAGATACCTCTATCAGGGAAAAGAAGCTATGGAAAAACCCAATATCATCAGACTGAAGATCAGGGAACTTGTATGCAAGACCTCATTATTTAATGACATTCAATTTGAACTTGAAGTTAAACAAAATAGAAGAAAGCCCATGAGAGCGAAATTGAGAAACTCAGTATATCCCATCTGAATTGACAGACCATCTCCCCAAATAAATGTGATGCATTATACAGTAATTACCAAGAAACCAAAAGCAGTCTTAAGACAACATGAAGAGGTCACACATGAAAAAAAAAAAAACCAAGAGGTCATTAAAGAGATAGAGAAAAAAGGAAAGACCAAAGTCGAAGATGGAAGACCTCCAAATTTGTTATTAAATATAGTTAAACTGAAATAACTAGAAGAAAAAATGATGTAGACGAACAGGCTACTCCTAAAAGGAGTTCCAAAGGCAAAGTAAGATGTTATAATGAAATGTGCAAAGATCTAGAGATAGACAGCCAAAAGCAATGAACATGTTTAGCATTTCTCAAACTGAAAGAACTGAATAAAAATTCCACTTTCAGTTGCAACATTGAGCAATTAAAAATATACATACAGAATACACAGAAAGAAATGATAAAGAGAATACATAGAATAACTGTACCAAAAAGATTTGATTGGTATTCATTCATTTTTCAAAGTAGTATATACTCAAGAGCCAGTCCAAATGGCACTGAAGATATTGGCGATAAAGAAATAAAAATGCAGGAACCAACAGGTTGTACTCATTCACCTATGCCAAAGAATTTAGATGAAAGTTACTGACTAACCATCCAGAAGGGTTCCATATTTGTGCCCATTCCAAAGAAAGAGGGCCTAACAGAATGTGTATATTAATGAACAATGTCATTAGCATCATACACAAATGAATTTTTCATGAAGATATTTTGTAAATGGTTCTAACCATTTATCAACAGAGAGGTACCAGAAAGCCAAGCTAGATTCTCAACAAGGTGTCAAAGGAAGGATATGATTGGTGTCTTCACCTGGATATTGGCTAAAATAATGAATGCCAAAAAAGATTTTTACTTGTGTTTTTTGTTAGTTTTTTTTCTTTTTTTTCTTTAGGAAGACATTCGCTTTTGTTTTCTTTGTTTTCTCTTTAGGAAGACATTCAACTGTGGATCCTAGCAAACTATGTGTAGCATTGAGAAGAATGAGAATCCCAGATCTTTTGATTATGCTCATTGTACAACCTGTTCATAAACCCCAAACTAGTGGTGCAAACAGATTAACCGGTTCCTGAGTGGTTTAAATTTAGGAATGTTGTGCATCAGGGTTGTAGCTTTTATCATACTTATTTACCATATATACTTAAGTATAAGCTGGTTCAAGTAGCAGCCAAGACACCTATTTTGGGGTGGGGGGGGCATCACTGCCCTCTGGTGGTCATGGGAGCTACCCAGTGCTGCTCCTGAGAGCCGCCGCTGGATTTGAAGTGCCAAGCCCGTGGGCTGCAGTCCCGCACTGAACCACTTATGCCACCGGGTCTCAGCCAAAGGCACCTAATTTTACCACAAAAAATTCATTTAAAATGTGCTGAAAACCTCAGCTTATACACACATACATACATAATCTTTGTGCTAACAGATATCCCCAGGAGCTGGATTTTACGAAAAGATCAGGATTACAATGTTTACTAGCAAACTTCATTATACAGCTGTTACCTTCTTGCTTGCTAAAAGCCAAGAGAACTTGAAGTAATCACTCACAACAGTTAAAGACTACACTTTCCATATGTATTAATTCCTCAGTGTAAAGAAGACAAAATCTTACAATGAGACCAACAGACATGATTATTAGAAATGTAGAAATGAATGCTATTATTAAAAATTTTATTTTTCTTGGAGCCTTGGTTAATGACCCTGGAAATTGCCCTCAATAAATCAAATGATATATTGCATTCAGCAGATGTGCTGCACAAGACCACTTGAACACATTACAGAGCAAAGATTTCACTATGAGGACCCAGGTGCACCTGCACCAGGTCAGGTGTGCTCAGCTCAGATGCATGAGAAAGCTGAGCAATGAAGAAGCGAGGCCAGGAAGAATTGATACATTTTAGTTATGTTTGCATTGAAGTTATCTCTGTTGAAAGATGTGCAGCCAGGATACTCCTGGGAAGTGAGGATGGTAGTCTTTGTGTCTCAGACTTTGATCCAGTTATGAGGAGGTCCCAATTCCTGGGGAAGGACATACTGCTTAGTTAGTAAAGTCAAGGGCCAACCAGAGAGAGGAAGACGCTCTATGAGAGTGGTGACACAATGGCTACAACCCTGGGCACTAACAAGGGACAGCTGTGAGTATGTACAGCACTAGGCTGTGTTTACTTCTGCTATATTGTGAGTCAGAACTGACTCAGAGGACAACAACCTTAATTTTGTGAAAAATGTACCACAGTGAGTAGTTGGATGGATCACGACAGGTAGAAATGTTGTGACAATGAATTTGAATTTAGTTTTGTTGAACACAAAGTTCTAACACATCTTGTTAGGATGTTTTAGAAGAAGTAACTTTTATGAATCAGATAGTTATAAAAGGGCTTATGAAAGAAATGGTGATCAAGATTCGGGAGTTACCAGTGTACAGAAGGGAAGAGTGTTAAATCATGTAGGGAGAGTACATCCAATGGTCTGAGAATCAGTGATGTTAGAATCCAACAATATAATGATTTTTTTTTGGGGGGGGGTGAACTTGTTAAGGACGATAAAGTGCCCTGGAAAGCTAAGCTTCTTAATTTAAAATTTAGGTGAAAAGTTAGAAAAGAGTGATACCCACAGCCTGACAAAAGAACACTTGAAGAACAGTCAGAAGTGCCAAGGACCTCTTGAGAGACAGCTAACAAAAGAAAAAAATGTTTCATGAAAACAGGATCATTGCAAGACTTTGGAAAGAGCAGACATGGCAACGCAAAGACTGGATTATAGTAGCATTGGGAATTGTGGCTGTGGCTCAGGTCACCATGTCAGAGATGCGTTTAGGTCAATAGGATTAGCGGGGGAAAGGAATTTGGTCTAAAAAAAAAAGAGATGTGTGCGATTCCTCCAAAGAAAATTATAACATGCACAAATTAAAATTCTCTTGGAAGAGAGTCTAGAAAGGGAGAGATTAAAGGCAGAAGAGAGAGGTGTGTCAAAAGGAAGAAGACATCAGGTAACTTTCTAGATTTCAGCAGTACAATGAGAGGAAACTGCCAGAAGTTCAGTCCAGATTGAGAAGACGATGTTGAACAGGGGATGTTATTGGTAATGTCACATGGACCTTGGCTGAAAGCAGAGGCTATGAGAAGATGTTTGCTTGTACTTCATTAACAAAGGCATTTCACTGTGTGGACCATAATAAACTGTGGGTAACCTTGAGAAGCATGGGTGTTCCAAAATGCTTCATTGTGCTCATTAGAAATTTATACATGGAAGAAGGGGCAGTTGTCCAAACAGAGAAAGGGAATACTGGTTTAAAATCAGGAAAGGTGTGCAAAAGGGTTGTATACCTTTGCCATATTTGTCCAAGCTCTATGCTGAGCAGATCATCAGAGAAGCTGCATTATATGAAAAAGAATATGGGATCAGGATTGGAGGAAAGCTTACTAACAATCCACAGGATGCAAATGGTATATAACCTTTCTTGCTGAAAGTGAGGTGTACTTGAATTATTTGCTGATGTAGGTCAAGGATTGCGGCCTTCAGTAAATAATACAACTCAATGTAAGGTACACCAAAATGCTCAGAACTGGACCAATACCTAACATCATGATTAATGGAAAATCATTTGACGTTGTCAAGGTTTTTGTCTTAAGTAAATCACAATGCTCGTGAAAACAGCAGTAAAGAGAGTGAAGACATAATTGCATTAGGTCAATCTGCTACACAAGACCTTTTGAAAAGTATTGAATAACAAAGATTTTACTTTGAGGGATAAAGTTTGCCTGACAAAAATCATAGTATTCTCCATTGAATCGTATGTATATGAACCTTTAATGTTGAATAAATAAAGCCATAGAAAAATGGATGCATGTAAATTGTGCTGGAGAATATATTGAAAGTACCAAAGACTGTTTAAAGGACAAATGGATCTATATTGGAAAAAGTAAGGCCATAGTCCTCCAGGAGTGGCAAGGATGACCAGACTTGGTCTCACATACTTGGAATGTACTGTCAGGAAAGGCCGGTCCCTGGAGAAGATCGTCATGTTTGGTAATGTGGAGGGGTGGTGAAAAGGACGAGGGCCCTCACATGGTGGAGAGCCCAGTGGCTACATGGTTGCTCAGGCATCGAACTGTCGTGGGGATGGTCCAGGGATGTTGCACTGTGTGAGCCAACTCCATGGAAAGTAAGCACTCTCTACATCTAGATGTGAGGCAGTCAATGAGTACCAGTCTCAGAGATTTCACTTGTTTTCTGTAGCTGAAAATAAGAATAACTTCTGAGCCTGTGGCCTAGGTGACTAGACATTTTAGTATCCTTGGAAAAATAGGAAATATATGATTCTCGCCCCAGTACTTAAACAAAAAGCAAATGCACTGTCACTGGGGAGATTCTGACTCAGAGCCACCTTACAGGACTGAGTCCAACTGACACTGGACTTCCCAAGGTGATAATCTTTAGGAAAACACTCTGTCAACTCTTTCTTCTATGAAGTCAATGTTGAATGGTATGACAAACTTATCAGTTAATAGCATAATGAGTTAATTTTAGATGTGTATGTTTAAAAACAGCTTTGAGGATGTCCAACTGCCTACAGATGGGCTTTGGGTCTCTACTCTGCACAACCCCTCATTAACAAAGATACTTTTTTTTTTTTTTTTGGTTCTTTGATGCCTGATACCTGATTCCATCGATACTACCTGATCATACAAGCTGGGTTGCTTCTACCATGCGGGCTTTGTTGCTTCTGAGCTAAATGGCTGCTTGTTTATCTTCAAGCCTTTAAAACCCCAGATGCTATATCATTTGTTAGCCAGGCACAATCAGCTTTCTTCACCACACTTGCCTATGTACCTGCTTTGTTGTCGGTGATTGTTTCAGGAAGGTGAGCATCAGGGAATACCAACTTAATAGAACAAAATGTTCTTGCATTGAGAGAGTACTTGAGTAGAGGTCCAATGCCCAACTACTACAAAAATATCATGATCCCAATTATACCTTACAAATCTGGCTAGACCCGGGGATGTACACTGGTACAAATAAGAACTGAATCTAGGACAGATGAACTCCTCAGGATCAATAATGAGAGTAGCAATATCAGGAGGGTAAGATGGGGTTGAAACAGGGAACCTGATCACAAGGATCTACATATAACCTCCTCCCTGGAGGATGGACAGCAGAAAAGTGGGTGAAGAGAGATGTCAGAAAGTGTAAGATATGACAAAATAATCATTAAGAATTATCAAGGGTTCATGAGGCAGGGAAAGTGGGGAGGGAAGGGAAAATGAACTGATACTAAGGGCTCAAGTAGAAAGCAAGTGTTTTGAGAATGATGAGGGCAACAAATGTACAGATATGCTTGACAGATTGGATGCATGTGTGGATTGTGAAAGAGTTGTATGAACCCCCAATAAAATAAGTTACTATAAAGCTTTAGTTCCATATCACAATAAGAGCATTTCATTGCATTGACTTCTTTTTCACCTCTATTTTAATCAATTATTAACCTTAAGAAATAATGACTGTAAGTTAAAATACAGAGTATGTTACTTAATAGTCACAGTATGATCCGTGAAATAAATATTAATGCATTGTTGAGCAGTATGTAAATCTCATATTTTATATGGTCAGTCCACATGTTATCTGTAGTTAAAGCCCTGTAATGCATAGTAGGTTTAGTATCGATGAGAGCCTGTTAAGCTCCACTGAAAGCTGTCTGCAGCATACAGAAGCCTGCCCTTCCCTGGTGTGAGGCTTGGTGTCTGGCTGTGGAATGAGATGACTTCAGAACCGGGTACCAAGGGTAAACATCGAGAGAGCGGAGGGGACAGAGAGATGGCTGCATGGATTTCATGTGGGGGTGTAAGGAGTGTGCCTGTGGTGGCCCTGGCTGTTACAGCCCTGTGGGTGCAGCCATTTCCTGACTATATGCACATGCTGCTACTCAGAATCCAGAACAGGGCTCCTTGCCCTACAGCCTACAGGCCACATGTGGCCCGCCAAGGACATTTATCCAGTCCACCCAGTGTTTTTGCCGCCGCCGCTCTCCTGCTTAGCAGCCGACTCATCCCAGGCCCACAGTGAATTTGTTCATAGTTTGTTTTGGGTTTTTTTTTAATGTAATATGGCCCTACAACAGTCTGAGGGATAGTGATCTGGTTCCCTGTTTAAAAAGGTCCTCAGGAGCCACAGCCTGCAGGAGTCACAGACTGGTCAGCAGGACAGCAAGCCTCGCGGTAGGAGTGGAGGAGTCTCGGCAGGCACTGGCTTGTTCCAGTTCACTGCTTGGAGTGAGAGTCTGCACGGCCTGTGTGAGTGCTATAGGGATTAGGTGTGCCTGGATCCCTGCTGCCTGTTTGCCCGGGTGGTTTTGCGTCTGTGAGACTATCAGATGGAAATCATGCAAGAAGGGAGAGCTAATTTCTGTTCAAAACAAGTGCATATACTTCATGGGACCGTAGATGTGTAGGTGACTGACGGTGTTACACCTGTCGATGGCAGATACATTTGTGAGGAGCAAAGAAAACAATTTCCATGTAGCCATGTTGATGGCATATGGAGATGGTGTGAACAATAGAAAGTGAACACTCTAAGTGTAGCTAGAAGTTTCAGCCTGTGTTGTTTGCTAGTAACAGATTGAAACAGAATTGCAAATCATAAATATGTGCAATCAATTAATTTTATTTATTCTCCCTTGTCCTTTGATTAAAATAGTAAAGAATTTTAATGTGTCTTAAATCCAAGGAGGAACAAGAAACCTCTGAGCTGGGAAAGCCTATAAATTGATAATCTTCCGCTGAACACAGTCACTATTTGTATATATTTTTTATCTCCATGGTAATTTTGACTATATGCAAGGCATGAGTGTATTCAGCGAGAAAAATATTGTAATCATATTTTCCACACACACGGAATTTTTGCTCTAGGAAGCTCTGAACAGAAGGTATTCCAGATGGTGTAGCTTAAATATGTAGTTTTTGTATATGTTACAAATTATTATTTTGGAAAATAAAGCTACCTTTATTACACTTAAGGGTTTCTGGCATGCAATTTGATGCTGTTCAAGGGACTTAAACTCAGAGTTTCTTTATAGTCTCTATCAGCATATTTTTGTAAGGAAGAAAATAATCATGTTTTTGTATATTTATTATTAATCATCCAGATTTTGGACAACCAAGTATATTTCTGAAGATGCGCCATTGCTCCACTTGGACGTAAATGATTCAAGAGATCGCATTCACCTTTCATAAAAATTTGAATTTTTTTTTTAACATTCTACCACTTTGGGGTATTAAAACACTGTCCTCACCATCTTCCGGCTCTGTATACCTTTTGTCAGAGAAGCATTCCCTTCACCTTCTGCCCAGAGGCCCTTTGTTATAATAAACATAATGTCACAGCTCAGCTGTGTGATTAGGAGAGCAGCAACAAGAAGAGATTCGTGACTTTGGACTTGTTTGTTTGGGTTTTAGAATCTCGAGGTGGACCTCTGGTACTGTATAATGTGTGTGGTGACTTCCAAGCCTGACTGAATATCAGTTTTCATTGCATATTTCAGACATACATTGCTTAGACGGGGTAATAGATACTCCTTAATCTGGTCTGAAAGTTTGAAACACTCAAACTACTTTTCTTAATTTGGGAGATGAATAACTCGAGATTTAGGATGCCTTATTTCATAACAACTTACTGCATACTGTCAGCTCCTCTGTCCCCCTCTCTCCCTCCCCCCCTCCCCTGAATTGTTTTATAGCCACTGCTTGGTTAGCAATACTCTGGAGACTGGAACCTTTTAAAGTAGTTTCCAAATTGCGTATGTAATTGCAAATTAAACAGTAGCTGATTGCCCACAAGAAGAGCTTCCCTGCTTTTGCGGCTTCCTGATGGGTTAATTCATAGAGATGGTTTAATCTGTGTGCTGCTGCGCAAACAAGCAGATTCCTTCTCCCTTCACTTCCGTGGGCTTCACACAAAGAAAGGCCGTCATATGGACTGTTTAACGTGACTTTATGTTAAAGGGAATTAGGATAAATGGAATATGTGACTATTTAACAATAGTTGGTATTTAAAATATGACTTTTCTGCTTCGAAAGTTGCTTTCATTCTCTTCAAAGGAGGAGATTTTCGCTAAGCTAAGTAGGCAGCCAAAAGAAGTCTGGGGAGCAGGGATTTGCAGGCTCCGGTCTGCAGCAGAGGGAGGGAGGCACCGAGTGTGGGAAAGGTGTCTGCACGGTGGCCCTTTGCCTCCCGCTGTGCCTGGAGACTTGTGAATTTCCTCAGGCAGGTCCGTGGGGACTGCCTGGTGGCTGAGTGGAACTGGTCGCATTCGTTACTCTGGAGGCTTGAGCATTTTACCCACCCTCGAATACTTAAGGTATTTAGTAGAGGCCTCTGCATGGTGACACTGGAATTAAAGCTAAACCAGTCCTATCTACGTCCCTACCTTGTTGTTAGCTGCACTTGAACTGGCCCCCGGCTCATGGCTGGGGAGCAAAGTGCGTGCCTGGTCCTGTGCATCCCCGTGACTGACTGGGAATCCGACCGTTGCAGTGCATCGGGTTTTCTGTGGCTGATTTATGGACATAGATGAGCAGGCCTTTCCTCTGAGATCTTCTCTGTCTGAACGCTCCGTCGAGCCGTGCGCAGTTATCACAGCCAGTCACATATAAGACCCTCCCCAGGAGACGAACGTCAGAAAAGTGGTGGTAGGGAGACGCCAGACACTGTAAGTCTTGAAAAAATATCGATTTATAAATTATCAAGGTTTCTGAGAGACGGAGTAGTGGAGGGGTAAAATGAGGAGCTGGTATCAAGGGCTCAAGTTGAAAGCAAATGTTTTGAGAATGATAAGGGCAACAAATGTACAAATGTGCTTGACACAGTGGATAGATGCATGGGTTGTGATCAGAGTTGGATGAGCCCCCAATAAAATGATTTTTTAAAAAGAGGTCAACAGTACCCAAATGTTTGTAAATTAAACAGATTTCAATTCATAATCCATGATTCAAGTTGAAGGATCAAGGATTCAAGTTGAAATTTTTAAGTATGTCGATCTGATTGCATGAAAATAATTCAGAATTGGACAGCAGCAACTATAAAATAGAAATTAAGGGAAATGTGTAGCTGTAAGTATTTAGTATAAGTTTTTAAAAGGTTCTAAAGAAAGTAATAAAGCTTTTGCCCTAAAAATATAATAAAAGAAGAGCAAGCTGATCCAAAAATCCTACAGAGAAATAAAGGAAACAGGAAGCTATGATGAATCACTGACTAGAAAAAGGGGGAAGTTGAGAATCACTGACGTTCAGAGTTGGTTCTAGGAAATAACCAAGTTGATAAACATGTAGCTTTTCAGAAAAGTTAATAAGATTAATAAAATTCTGTCTAGAAGACATCCCAAATTACCATACTAGGAATGAACGGGGAAACTTTATATGATAGATTCTCTAAATTTTTAATAGATAAAGGGCTATTTTAATCACCTTGATACCATACAATTATATACCTAATTTAAATAATTAAAAAAATTTTTGCAAATACATTGACAAGTTAAGGACAATCACTGTCACCACTTTTACTCAATAATTGACTGACAGTTCTAATCAGTGTGGTAAAGTAAGAAAAAATAGGCATTTCTATTGAACTATCAATGAAAAAATAATTCACTTGGTCTTCATCAAAATTAGAGACTTTTGTTTTGGTGGTAACAGTGTTAAAATATAAAAGGGAGGGCTGAGCCCCGGTGGCATAAGTGGTTGAGTGCGGGACTGTGGCCCGCGGGCTTGGCGGTTCAAATCCAGTGGCGGCTCTCAGGAGCAGCACTGGGTAGCACCCACGACCACCAGAGGCAGTGATGCCCCCCCCCAAAATATATAAAAGGGTCTACACAGACGGTAAATAACATAATATACATATTTGATTAAAAAAAACTATAATGTGTCAAAAAACCAACATGACTTAGTAAAACCCCAAAGTCCAATAAGATAGTTGATTAATATGAATACATTCTCTGAAAATGAAAATATATGAATAACCAGAATACACAAAATAATATTTCAATTTATGTAAGAAAAATATAAATTTAAGATGCTAGTGAGTTAGCATACTATACCATATAAAGACTAAGACTAAAAAATCAAATATTACAGATGCTCCCATGTAAAGCATTACCCACTTTGAAAAATAGTCTTTTTATCCACTCTTAACATATTAAAAACCAGATATTTTTTAACCAACTTACCCAAGTGTTTCAGTTGTTAATTTTTTTCCATTAAACCATAAATGGATGGTTTTGCTCATTTAACCATAAACACAAGTAAACGTGGAATCCGTCCTCAATGTGTTAATACAAAGTAGAACATTTACTTACTGTGCTTCCCAACAGAGGAATTCTTAGGTATTAATTAAGATACATAAAGATATGTCCATTGGAAAACTCCTATAAGAATATGTCAGCTTTGTTAGTTTTGAAAACTGGAAATACTCTTAAGTGCTTCCGAATAAGTGATTGAATTGTGAGAGTGTAGCTTATTCATATTTGGAATAAAAATCAGCATTATAAAATGACTATGTTTATGAATTGTGGTCATAATCACATACTAGTTGCTGAAAATTGCTAGCATCAAAAAAGACAATGGGGCCGAACATTGTACTACCTGAACGAATGGCTTACACTCATAAAAGCCCTTTATATCAACATTGGCATTTGAAAGTCATTAGTGTCTATAAACAGCAGGCACGATTGGCTCAGCTTTGGGTGAACGGATCTCCTCCATCTGCACCAATACTAACCTTAACTTCATAGACATACAATCCACTTATGTCTGAAAGCAGTCCTGTCCTCCCATTCCCACCTCACTGTGGCTTTTTCTGCGTTACTGGGAAGCCACAGTGTGGAGCCCTTGTCTGCAGGTGTCCCTTTCTGCCTGAGTGTCATCACTTCAGATTGGGCACAGCCTGGCTTTGTTCATCTCTCACTCTATTTCTACGTTGGCATTTCTTGGTCAACTTCTCACCAGCAGCTTATGGGCAGCACCAGACTAGTTCCAGTGG